>JBBPFJ010000418.1:0-113336 GCA_037975025.1 Excoecaria agallocha
GATATAGCAGATTTAGAAGATTAAAAATTGTTCTAAATAAGAACACACCAAGAATACCAATTTATCGAACTTTTCGACTAAACTAGTTTTCATGCAAAACTTGTTCGATTTTAATTTCGTTTGATCCAATGGCTTAATATCACATATTAAATACGTAAATTGTCATCTAAATGATCTTATAATGGATCTATAAAAAAATTAATTTAGAACAGCCCCTAAAATTAAAAGCCATTCACGCCAAAACCATAATTCTTTTCTCAAAAGAATCATTTTATTTTCGTTTTATATATTTGATCACACTTATATCCAGAAATAAATATTTCTCATTAATGAAAAATCAAATCTGATATTTTAAAGTTCATGAAATAAATAACTCAAAAATAAAACTTATTTATTAGAAAAATATAGAATTGTATATTCATGGCAAAACCGAGGCTCTGATACCATGTTGGAGATTATCGGTTACATGCATCTCATACATAAGAGGAATTTAAAATTTTTAACCAATATATCTGATCTTGTCATGAATTTACAATACACATATTAATGAGAATAAGAAAAATCACTTTTGATTTTTGTTGTACAGTTGATTTTACTTCTCACCGGGTTGTCCCAAATCACAGTGTTCAAAATTGAACACCTCCAATGAGTAATCCACACTAGAGATGGATTGAAAGAACCAAAAATTGGGAGGAACAAGGGCTGGCCGAAATACCTAGATGCTAGCTAGGGAAGGTGGCGGCTAGGGCTTTTAGAATGAGAGAAACCCTTTTTCTCTTAATTGTTCTCTCTTAACCCTAATTCCATATCACTTGGATTTTTATAGTTAGGTTAAAAATCCAACGTCATAATGGGATTGGGCTCTTTAAAATTGTTGAAGAATTATTAATTGGGCTTCTGGAATTATTTATAATTATTTGGGCTCAATTAAATTCAATTTAAGCCCTTTCATAAAAGACTAAGCACAAAACCCACAAACTAGGCCCTTTGTACATATACATGGATTTAATTACTCAAATGAATTCTAAATCCAACCAAATTAAATATGTAGGCTCCACAAAACTTATGTAACATATTTAATTTATTTTGGTCCAAGAAATAGGCCTCTAAGGCCTTCTGTTTTGGAGTTGGCATGTGGCCCTTCTTCTAGAGGACTTCTGTGCCAACTTCACTTCTTTGGGCCTTTATAATTCCTCCAATAGATCTATTAATTATTATATTATCCCTATAACACTTATAGTTCAATAATAATCAATTATGAAATACATTATTTCAATTAGGTCCAATTTTATAGAACATTTCAAAAAGGTTCTGCAAATAATTTTACTTGATCATAATTAATTAAACTCTTTAATTAATCATTATCTTATTCACTTCTCTATCCCCATAATAATATCAAATATTATTATCCTTTTCATTTTACCATTTTATCCTTTTTCTCTATATGTGTGTGACCTATTGGGTTCCTGTCCATATTGGCAGTATAATATGTAACTGTGAGTTTTATTCAAAACTCACATGATTTAAACTCCTTTAAATCATTTTATCAATCCCTATTGATATTCTTGATACATTATTATACAATTCATGATTGGCCTCTAGCTAGGCATCATGACTATCCAAATGTCAGGAAAGTCAAGTGGTTTGACTATACCCTTCCATAGAAACAGTTACCGTGCAATTATTCCTTCCACCACTCTTATCTCAATTAGATTCTGAGCATAGATTTCTGTCAACTCATATAAATCTAATTATGTATGTTCTATTAATTTAACCATTGTTCCCAAAATTCCTTCCATGGATCTCTATCCATCTTGGCATATTACTCTGGCCAAAGATTCTCTGAACAAGGCAATTATAGAATCATGCGAGATAACTTCCCTTATTAAATTTGGGATGGTGAATCATTTGTCAATCACTCAACTATCTTCAAGTAGGTCATGATATACCCAATCTCCTAACTACGTTCACTCCCAGTTGGAAGTAATTAGTTATGGAGTCAAAATATACCACTTGCTACTTAAGATAACTTTGATGATCTCAAGTCTAAGGATACTTACTCAATCTTTATGAAGAGATTCCTCACTGACATAGATTTAATATCCATGTGAGGATTCTCTATGCAGGTCTCCAATGAACTTGTTCTTCCAACAAGCATCAACATGTTAACTTTGATTATCTTCCATAATCATAGTTATGAGAACCAGTGCTTGAACCATTCAAGAAGCATAACATGTGCTAGTCTGTCTAAATTAATAGTGCCCTATCTTGTTAATTCTATGACTAGGGATATTTAGATATTAACACATTTGCATGCAATAGACATCTCATATCATGAACACTTTCATGATTGCCTTTGCACTATGTTCATAATATCTAGGACTTCATTTATTAATTTAAGATTTACAAACTCATGTATTTAAACATAGCATTAATAAATGAATGATGCCTTTTATTCAGAATATAAACTGATACATATGAAATACATCCCTATTACATGGGCTTTAGGGTATACTCTCTAACACAATGACCTATAAAGACTCATCAAATCTTTGACCTACTTCCACTATGTTTGTTTTGAGGCCTCATACCTCATCCTAGAGATTCTATACAACAGCTGGTAATGCCTGTAAATATTACACCATTATGAGTATGGTTTGCAATGTCTAGCCTCCTTTAATTCTGTCAACCTCCTAAAAATATCATCAAATTATGGGGTTAAAGGTGTGCATACTAGTGATGGTGGAATGGATGGTGGAGGAGCTAAAGATGTAAAAGCCTAAGGATTCCCATAAGGTTGAGAAGCTAAAGATATGGATGCTTATGAATGTCCATAAGGGGAAAATTTCATTGTGGCTAGTGACCTTTGATGCCTGGTGGGAGATCTTATAGGTTAATCTTCATATCAAACTCATAATCGAAGTCTATCCCTTCCTTCTCAGGTCCCTATTGCCCATATGTCTGCTCTGCTTGATCCTCGTGGCTCTACCTATCCCTCCTCTGGTGGCTGGCGTTGCTCATCCTCCTCTGCAGGTGTATCTAAAACTATGGGGTCAAAATCACATCTCTATCGGGTTTTTAGCATAGTAAGCAAATTGTACTACCCCCATACCTGTTTATGGGCTCTACCATACTCATGATTATCACCGCCTATAGGTTAATGCAGATACCCTCTGGAAGGAGGTTGCTAAAGTCGCTCTTATGTGCCCCCAGAGATAGCAGAAATGTGGTGATAACACCTTCTATACATACCTAGGTTCCAGATGAAGTGTTACTCTGACCAATGTCACAATGATCTCATATATAATGTCTATATGCCTATCTTCTTATATACCTCACAAGCTAGTAACATTTACGAAGGTAACATTCCCTAGGCTCCCTATGCATCACAGGTATGAAGCAGATAGGACCTTTTGTAGGTACTTATAGATATGAGTGGTCAGCATGGTGTTCTTCACCATGTCTGAACGATAAATAGCCTCTGGTGGAGTCATAGCTATCCATCTATCGCAATCCATCAACCTAGTTAATGTGATCGTGCCTAACCCACTCAGGAGACCCATAGCCTCAGCAAACCTATACCTTATAATGCTATAATCACTACAAGAAAATTGCAGAATAGCGATAAAATTTAGCGAGTACAAGAAAAATCGTTGCTAAATCACTGATATAGCGACATAATTGCGATGACAAATGAATTTTGTCACAAATATTGGTGGAGATGCAAATGAACATATATTTTGCAACAGAATAGCGACAAAATTGACAATTTGTCGCTAATTTGGTCGCCTAAATTTTGGCGCAAAATTTAGCGAGAATTTGGCCAGCACAATAGTCAAGCAAACTGATTAGTTTAGCATGGAACAACAAAGTCCATGCTAATTAGCAAGAAATTTTATCCTCGCTAATTTAGCGAGAACAATTATCCTTGCTAATGCCTAATTCATATGGCATGTAAGGTAATTAGCGAGGATTCCTCGCTAATGCTTGGTTAGGTTTGCATGGTACATGTGAATAGATTAGCGAGAACTTTTTTTCTCGCTAATTTAGTGAGGACAATAATCCTTGCTAATTCCTGAATCGTATGGCATGTGAAGTAATTAGTGAGGACTCAAGTTCTTGCCAATTTAGCTACGATTAAAGTTCTCGCTAATTAGCGAGAAAAGTGTCCTCGCTAATGCTTGGTTAGGTTGGCATGGTACATGTGAATATATTAGCGAGAACTTTTTTTCTCGCTACTTTAGCGAGAAGAGTAATCCTCGCTAATTCCTAAATCGTATGGCATGTGAAGTAATTAGCGAGGACTCAAGTTCTCTCTAATTTAGATATGATTAAAGTTCTCACTAATTAGCGAGAAAAATGTCCTCGCTAATGCTTGGTTAGGTTGGCATGGTACATGTGAATATATTAGCGAGAACTTATTTTCTTGCTACTTTAGCGAGAAGAGTAATCCTCGCTAATTCCTGAATCGTATGGCATGTAAAGTAATTAGCGAGGACTCAAGTTCTCTCTAATTTAGATATGATTAAAGTTCTCGCTAATTAGCGAGAAAAATGTCCTCGCTAATGCTTGGTTAGGTTGGCATGGTACATGTGAATATATTAGCGAGAACTTGTTTTCTTGCTACTTTAGCGAGAAGAGTAATCCTCGCTAATTCCTAATTTAGCTACGAATATGTCTCTCCGCTAATTAGCGAGAACAATGTTTCTCGCTAATTCTTGGTTAGGTTGGGTTATTGCATGTGAACTAATTCGCGAGTAATTTTGTGCTCGCTAATGTCTAATTTAGCTACAAATATATCTCTCGCTAAATTAGCTAGGAAGAAGTTCCTCGCCAAATTAAGCACAAATTAGAGAATTATGTTTTAATTATTTTTATATAATTTTAATTTTTAATATTTAAATTTTATTTACATTTAACTTAGTAAATTTAGTCAATATATTTTTTAACAAAAATTAAATAAAGTAAATTATTATTATTATTATTGAAATTAATTAAATTGAATTAAATTATTATTTTTATATTTAATAATATTAATTACTATTAATTATATAATAAAAACTTAGATGAACTAAATTATTGTTATTGAAATTAACTAAATTAAATTAAATTATTATATTTATATTCATTTATTAATATTAATTCTTGTTAATTATATAATAAAAGAAATAAATTTCAATAATATAATTTAGCTTGGATTACTTTTCTCGCAAATTAGAGAATTATGTTTTAATTATTTTTATATAATTTTAATTTTTAATATTTAAATTTTATTTACATTTAACTTAGTAAATTTAGTTAATATATTTTTAAAAAAAATATTAAAAAAATATTTTTTAAGTAGTGTGAGTTTTAACCATTTAGCGAGGAAATAGTCCTCGCTAATTTAGCTTGAAATGTAGTCCTCGCAAATTTAGCTTGGAATGTAGTCCTCGCAAATTTAGCGAGATCATATCCCTCGCTATTCCCTCACTGATACTTAATTCATCATACTTAATTATATTTAATTTTGTAAATTTAGTTAATTTAATATTTTTAGCAAAAATTAAATAAACTAAATTATTATTAATTAAATTAACTAAATTAAATTAAATTAAATTATTTTTTTATATTTAATAATATTAATTATTAATAATTATATAATAATAACAATATAGGTTGATGTATATAATTATATACTCATTAGCGAGAAATAGAAGTCCTCACAAAAATTGCTACAACTATTTTCCACTCTAAATTAGCTTGGATATTTTCTCTAGCAAAATTTGCTAGGACTATTTTCCAAGCTAAATAAAAATATCAAACTTTATTTAGCTGGCGCCATTATTTCTAAAACTCCCTCCATTTTGAAATTATTTCACAACCTCACTCATATTTTAGTGGGATTAATATTAATTATTAAATATTTTTCCTTGCAAAACATAGATGAACTAAAATATTATTATTTAAATTAACTAAATTGAATTTATTTATTATATTTATATTTAATAATTAATTTTAATTTTTATTAATTATATAATAAAGAAATTAAATTACGAGAATATGGTTCTTATAAAATTAACTTGAAAATATTTTTCATTAATTTTACGAGAGTCAAACTCTAGCTAATTACAAAATTAGCTTGGAAAAAAATTGTCGCCAATTTGGCGAGAACCAAATCCTAGCTAATTACAAAATTAGCTTGGAAAATAGTTGTCGCCAATTTAGCTTGGAATGTAGTCCTCGCCAATTTAGCGAGGACATATCCCTCACTATTCCCTCACTGATACTTAATTCATGATACTTAAGTATATTTAATTTTGTAAATTTAGTTAATTTAATTTTTGAATTTTGTAAATTTACTTAATTTAATTTTTTTAGCAAAAATTAAATAAACTAAATTATTATTAATTAAATTAACTAAAGTAAATTAAATTAGTTTTTTATATTTAATAATATTAATTATTAATAATTATATAATAATAACAATACAGGTTGATGTATATAATTATATACCTATTAGCGAGAAATATAAGTCCTCACAAAAATTGCTACAACTATTTTCCACTCTAAATTAGCTTGGATATTTTCTCTAGCAAAATTTGCTAGGACTATTTTCCAAGCTAAATAAAAGTATCAAACTTTATTTAGCTGGCGCCATTATTTCTAAAACTCCCTCCATTTTGAAATTATTTCACAACCTCACGAATATATCTCTCACTAAATTAGCTAGGACTAAGTTCCTCGCAAAATTAAGTACAAATTAGATAATTATTTTTATATAATTTTAATTTTTAATATTTAAATTTTATTTACATTTAACTTAGTAACTTTAGTTAATATATTTTTTAACTAAAATTAAATAAACTAAATTATTATTATTTAAATTAATTAAATTGAATTAAATTATTATTTTAAATTAATTAAACTAAATTAAAATTAAACAAAAATTAAATAAAATAAATTATTATTATTTAGTAATTTTTGATGCTTTTGGGCGGGACAAATTCGCGCTACCCCTAAAAAGTGAAAAGAAAAAACCATCTTTTGGGACATGGTCATTTCTAATACTTTCAAATTAGCGAGGATATATCCCTCGCTAATTTAGCTTGTAATGTAGTCCTTGCCAAATTAGCGAGGATATATCCCTCGCTAATTTAGCTTGGAATGTAATCCTCGCCAATATAGCAAGGACATATCCCTTGCTATTCTCTCGCTGATACTTAATTTCCATTTTTATGTGAGGATTAACTAGTTGCTAGGAAATGTTCCATGCTAAATTAGCGAGATAAGTTTTGTAGACAATCTCCTAAAATTCTATTTCCATATTTGCAGGATATCAAAATTATTTTGACGGTATTCCTAAATTGAATTAAATTGTTATTTTTGCATACAATAATATTAATTATGATTAATTATTATAAATTATGTATAATAAAATAACTAATTTTTTACTAATAAAAATTAGATAAACTAAACTGTTGTTATTTAAATTAACTAAATTGAATTAAATTGTTATTTTTGCATACAATAATATCAATTATGATTAATTATTATAAATTATGTATAATAAAATAACTAAATTGTATTAGCTTGGAAAAAATTTGTTGCCAATCTTGCGACATGGTTGTCCTAGTTAATTCACTTAATTCTTTGAGCGGGGAAACAAAGTTTTCAGCGGGATTCATTTTCAAGATGGAATTATCTTGGCCATAGATTTACCAAGGAAATAACAATTAAAGAAAAGAAAAAAGTAGAATAAAGAAAAAGAGAGAGGAAAGGGGGGAGATCGGGAAAGGATTCAGTAATCCATGTTTCTTGAACTGTTATGATTTTTGTTTTTCTCTTGGGATCTCATCTGGGTCGGAGGCAACTTGCTCAACAGAGGAGGTGCAAACGCTGGCATCCGAAGCGATGCAGTCCCTATCTGTTAACTCCGAGTTAAACAATTCAGCCTTTGCTTCCTCTTCCGCCGCCACTTCTCAGTAAGCTGTTCTTCTTCTTCTTCTTTCCCATTCCCGTTCCCGTTCCCGTTCTTGATTTCTTCAACTTTAGATCCTCAAACCTCTAACCCATTTGAAGATTTGTGTTTCTATTCAGGATTTCGGTTTTTGAAATCGATAAAGCTTCAGAAACTGCACGAGGTGAGTTTCTTTTCTCTTCAGTTCATGTAATGGTTCTGTAAAATTACACATTAAAAATGATTTTCTTTAGGTCACTTAGAAGAAGAGATATGTTAGCAAATAATAGGTCAGATTCAATCTCCCTCAAGCTCTCCTTCTTTCTTTCTATTAATTAAGGTTTTCTTTCTCAATTCATTTTTTTCTCTCTGTATTTCCTTTTTTCAATTTATTATCTCCACTTTACTACTGCTATGAAATTGTTTAGCTGAGATTTTACGTGTTTTGATAGTTTGTATCATGCATTGGATTACAGGAGATATTGAGGTTAGACAATTATGTTAGTCTCTACACTTTCAAGAATTGGAGTCGGGATCGGTAGACAGCTCTCAAGAGGTTTGTGGGAATTTTTTTAAATGGGTTTTAAGTTTTGGAAGCTATAGCTGCTAGATAGGAGAGAATACAGATATCTTAATTCTAGAGGAAGATAATTAGAAATTGCAAAACTGAACAATTCTTGCAGGTTTTGTTTCACTCAGTTGCCCCGTTTGCCCTTTTGTAGAAGGGAATATGTACAAACGCCTTACAGTCAATATTGGCAGCCTCAGGTATGTTGCTTTCATATGAATAATTAATGTTTAGTGGTTGCACATGCTGCTTTAGTGGTGCCAGCATTTTTTTTCGATAATGCTAGCATTGGTTTTTACTTTCCTTACGCATACATAATTAGATATGGAATTGCAAGAGGAAGACATAACTTGGATTGTGTGGAAGCCAAATTTCTTAAACACTTGTTGATTATTTGATATTGATTACAAGCAGCTTCTCTTTGCTAGCAAATACTGTTTTGAGCTGTAGAGTGTGGTATGATAATCTGGTTTAGATATTAAACATTTGGAATGATTTTTGACTAAACTTATGAAATAAATATAAATTTTATATGCCATGATAAGATAATAATTCTTTTCTAAATTAACTAGCTAGTCTTGATTCTTCTTTCATTTACACTTACAAGAAAATATTTTTTATGAAGATAGAAAAAAAATAAGTAAGAAAAATTATGAACCAATGAAATGCAGGTGAAAGGCATTGAGTGAGTTATGGAAACTAATTGGATAAAAAGATTTTGCTAGTATTTCAAATGCACAAATAGAAGAAATATGAAAATGGAAAAAACTTGGATATAATGGTTAGATTCTAAAAAATTTCAATGCTAATTGGATTTGAATTTCAACCGTACACATGTGCTGTCGGATCTGAAACTTAAACCCTTGAATTTGGCTGCCATTTCATTTTTTAAGGCCAAGATCATGCTTGTGATAAAATTATGAACCAATGAAATGCAGCTGTGATGCTGCTTTCTGATGAATCAACAGTAGTCTGAGCATTTAGTGAGGAATCTTAAATTTAAATAGCACAATTTTTCTAGGATGAGTGTCATAAATGTGGCAGTAATTATGGTCTTAATGTTCTCTAGGCACTCTGCTCATATTTCTTAGTTGATGAGGGGCAGAAAACTTTTTGTTCCCAGAAAATAGAAAGAATTGTAATGGTGATTAGAAGAGTTAATTACGTGTTGTTTTCTGGAGCAAGTAGTTCGCATGTTCCTTTCATGGGTATACCTAGGGAAGACGTTTCCAAGTTGGAAACATACAATCTTCATTGCTGCATGACATGAATGTGAAGGAAAATTACAGTTGAGTGCCAACTTGCTAGAGAATCTCTGCCAAATTGATGTCTACTCATATAATCTGGGGCTGGTATTAAGTTCCTTATGCCAGAAAAACTAGAGTGTTAATAAATTCTATATCCCTAGTCTTCCCATATGGACCAACCAAATATAAAGAGATTCTTGGGAAACGTAATCAAGCTCAAGGATATTTTGCATTTTTTCTATCTTAATTATTATTCTTTTGCTTGATTTAACGTATTATTCTAGTTTTGCTCTCTTTTGAATTATTATTCTCATTTTGCTTTTTATGGGAAACTTTTAACAGGATTCTTTAATCTTAGGTTTTACATTTTCTTATACTCTCATTTACTGTTTTAGATAGTTCTTCGACTAAAAGAGGATGCTCATTCCCTTTCGCATATTGGGCTTTTTCTTTTGGGTTTTGTGTACAGTGAATTTGTGTTGAACGTGCACGTTAACTTGGATAACTTATCAACTAAGAATTATTTAACTGCTTGTTTTAAAGTTGGGTTAAAGTTATTTTCTTGCTGTTGAACTTTTTAAATAATATAAAATATCAATGAATTTCCTTTTGGATTGTTTTTTTGCCTTTTAAAAAAAGAGATTTTGCAACTATATTTTTTAAATTAGATAATTTGTGCCTCCAAATTTATCAAAATAATTAAGATAGACATTTTATTAAGTGAAACATGTTGTGTGATTGGTTGAGAATTGAAAAATAATTTAAATAATTCTATGCATTTTCTAACCATTTTGAGAATTGAAACAGAGTTTTGTCTCACTTTCAACTTTGGATAATTGAACAACATAGGGCAATTGCATAGGAATGCATATGTAATGTCACTAGGAAGTCGGCTATTATGCAGCTGGAGGTTTGCTCTCCAATGAGGTTGCTCTTTGTTTTATACGCTGACGGACAACTTGTATATGCTCTGTAAGCAAAAAATAGCATATGTTTGTTCATTTGAAAATTCTAAATTTGGAAGGACCAAGACTTAGAATTCTTATTTTATTCGGTGAATCCATTTGATATTACTATGGTCTTTTATTTATACATATTGAATTGGATATTTTCATGCTTATCAAAATATATAGGCTTTTGTTTTATCATGGTTTACTTTCATGGGGCATTGCAAGCCTTTCTGGGGTATGTTATCAGGCTAATGATATTTGTAACCATTTTGATATCATAAGAGGCCTCTATAGTCATCGTTTCTTCACTAAATTATTTCACATGCATACATCAAGTACAAATTAGTTATTTCACTTGAGGAAAATATAAATTTCTTAGCTTTTCTTCTATAACAGATGGTGCGTCATTGATATCAATGATGGTTTTTCAGATGATTACTGTGATATTGTCATTACTGTGAATCCACTTAATATGCAGGTTGCCCCTGCTGAATTAGAGCAGTTGCTTCGTTGTACCGTAAGTATTCACTACTCACTTTTAAAGTTTTTGGGATTTTTTGCCTTAAATCTTAGCATGTATTGTCCTTCAATTCATTCACTTAGGGATGGCCCTTATTGCCTTGCCATTCATTTTTGTGGTACATTAAGTTTGAAGGCACTTTTCGGTTAGCTTCTTGTTCCATTGGGTTATATGGTCTCTAACTAATTAAATTCTTAATGGTTTGTGAAATTCTAATTTGCTAAATAATGTGATAATTAATGACCAAAGGACCTCGGACATTGAATGATGCACAAAAAATTTGTTTTCCATTCTACATGTAACACCAATAGTATGAAAATGTTCATATGTCATTGTTCTTGACCTGTAATTATCCCAAACTTGCTTGTGCTGTAGTTTGAGTTTGAAGTCTGGGATAAAGTAGGCTGTAGAGAAATTGAGGAATGTCACCATACAAAGGTGATGTAAATAATATCTTGAAAGGTGCAACTGGCTTATGCATATTTATAGTCAGAATTTTTTTGTCTTTGCATTACCTTCAGAGTATAGGAGACTAATCTATATATGAAGTATATAGGTCATATTTTGCTTCTTTATTGTTACTATTGTATAGGTTATATTTTACTTCTTTTTTGTATTTAGTCAAGTTATGCAAACACTGGTTAGATGTTCAACATCAACAATTGGAAGATCAAGTTCTAATAATGACATTGGATGGAGATCTTCGTTATTTGCAATCAATCACTACACAACAATAGAAACTAAAAGCAACTGGCATTTTATGAGCTATTTATGATTTTTAATTGTTATTGTTATATATGGATGTATTATTTTGGATATATTATTAGCAATGATATAAACTTGTAAATAACAATTTATTCATTAATATATATATATATATATGTTTTTATATTAAATATTGAGTGAATATAAATTTATTATTTTTTAGTTTATTATTTAAATAATAAATTTTTCATATTAAATTAAGAAAACAAAAAATTTCATATGAATATTTAGTAAGGATAAATCTCATGCTAAATTTAGCAAGAACAATTTTTGTCACAAAATGCATGTTAAATTTTAGCAAGAAAATCATCCTCGCAAAATTTAGCGAGGACTTTAATCCTCGCTAACTTTAGCGAGGACTAAATCCTCGCAAAACTTAGCGAGGACTTTAATCATCGCTAACGTTAGTGAGGACTAAATCCTCGCAAAACTTAGCGAGGATTAAATCCTCGCAAACGTTAGCGAGGACGAAAATCCTCGCTAAAATCAGCTAGGACGAATTTTGTTACAAAATTTTTGTTCTCGCTAAATCATCGCTAAACTGATTTAGCGACGAAAATTCATCATTTAGCGAGGAATTTTGTCCTCGCTATTTTGCGTTTTTCTTGTCGTGAATGTATGTCTAAAGCCCAAAACTATATTACCCCCTTCTGATTGTCTGAACAGTGGAATCTTTCATACTTTAAAGTGATGAGGACCTCTCAGGTGACATTTGGATAAGTCCTATAGGCTAAAGAAAAGAACTCTATCCAACTTACCCTAGCTAAAAGTCGACCAGCCTCCTGTAACAGTCTGAAGTCCTGGAGGAACTACCTAGATATGATTGACTTGATCCGTAATGGACCTACAGTAGGGCTTGATATCTCCCAGCCTACATATGCATAATATAAGAAGGCACTGACCAAGGTGACTATGGACAGGCAATCGTATAAGGCATCTTGCAAGAAATTTTAAATATTAGTTCGTGGCGAACTCAAATCTCAAGCAAGCTAACATATTATGATTAAGAAGAATTTTTATAGCATATTGGGTTTGATATTTACTATCAATCTATGATAGGAAAGCACATTAATGAATATGAAAAATAACACACATATTTAGTTATCCTAATAGTCAGGCATAAAAAAGAGACAAAACACATGTTACACGTCTTACGAGACTTATGATAAAATTTTGATAGTATTCCAGCTAGGAATGCGATTTCCCCCCATATAAAATGAAAATTAACAACATATATGCCATCAAGGTCCCCAAAAAACATAATTTACATGTTATTAACATAATGGATACTTTACATTTTATGAGAAATCTAGTAAAAATTTTAGCCCCATTCAGGCTAGGAATGTGACTGCCCTTTATACCAAAAGAGCATTCAAACAAGACATAGACCATCATAGCAGCTAATATAATCACAAATTGACATAAATTACACTTCAAAATTTTTGATAAATTTTGCTAAAATTCCAACAGCATTTCGGGTAGGAATATGATTGCCCCCGACATAAAAAGGTAAATTACACAACACAAGCTATGATGGCTGCCAAATGAAGTAATTTGAGTTACTAAACCTATTCATAACTACTTTGTACAGTTATCACTATGCTGTAAATTCTTTCAAAGACATGAAGTATGTATATTACTTGCTAAAAGAATAAGATACAGACCTACGTACTCATACATTAAGCTTTTCATTATCTACAGTGTCATGAAAAAAAGATTTAACAATTAAAATTACATAACTTAGACTACAAGGCAATATTGCATCTAATTAAGAAAATAAATAAATAAATAAAGGGTGTTGCATTTATCATGCCTAAAGCTAAAGTTTTACAACCTAAATTATGTTCTAAATAAGGGATAAATGATAGAACACATGAAAAGATAAATAAATATTAAATAATGCTTACTTGTGGAAGATGAAAAATAAAATGAAGAGACAACAAGAAAAAGGTGCTCTGTGAAGTGTGACTCATTTCTAGGAGTCCGTAGGTATAAATTGCTCGAAGAAGGGATGAAAAACGAAGGAAATATGCTTGGAAAACTAGTGAGAAAGCTTGAAAGTTAGAAAGTCTGGAGATTTGCCAAAAAATGGAGAAGAAAACCAATTTATTCTAGAAATCAAGTGAGCAATGGGATTTCCATCCTAGGGTAAAAAGACCAAAATGCCCTTTCTTCTTAATTTAAGCCTAATTTCTCCATTTTAACTCCTTTTTCTTCCATTTTTGATTGTTTTCATCGATTTTCTAGTCTTTATCCATTTATAACTAATTTAAAATATTATTTATACCTTTGTTATGTGTTACTATATTATTTTACAATATTTGTAAGAATTAATTGATTTTTACTATATACGAGTGTCCAAAAGTTTAAAATACCCACTAAAATTTGTTGTGCCTCTTGGAAAGAATGATATTTGCAATCAAAATTATCTAGAGTTAACTACTCAGGTCATCAAGCTTTCATATTTCCTATAAAATGAAAATAAAGGAAAAATGCAGCAGTATGTACGTGCAATGCATGAGAAATGCAAATGGATGACTTTTAGCCTTCCAGGGGTGATAGATGGGCTACCCGTTTTGTTCCTTTTGAGGGATGGTCTTGGCTCACTACTTTCTATAAATATTAATTTAATTTCTTGTTTTTTGTCTCTTTGACCTTTCACCTTCCAAGAGAATCTCTGCAAGGTATTCTTCTTTTCTCTTACTTTTTCTTCTTTTTTTTCTTTTATTCCATTTTCTTTCAGTCATTTTTTTATTCTTCATTACTTTTATATTTAGACTCCTTAGAAATTACAATTACCATGAACATTAGACTTGCTAAGTTGCACTGGCTACTGGATGATTCCAAAACTTGAAAGGATTCTCGTCTAGCTTCGTACTCAAGTTTAAGAATCCTGAGGAGAGTGTCTTTAGATAGGAATTTATTTCTTGATGCGACATGGTATTGGGATCCATGGCTCCATGTATTTAGATTCAGTCACCAAGAGCTTTATCCTCTTCTAAAGGAGTTTGCTGCCATGATCGATGTTAGATTTAAGCCCGATGTCCAAGCTTGTCTACCATCTCCTCTTTCTAGATATCCTAGAGAGGTGGTCCATGCTCTTGGTTTTCTTCCTTTTGAGGCTAGGGTCTTGGTTCCTTTCAGGAAGATAATCCCATTGGTGTAACTAATCAAAGTTCTAGCCGATTTTGGTAATGTGTCCACTTTCCATTCTACCATGGAACTGCTCTATTGTTTCACTCAATGCTTGTTGGTACGTAGTGAGGATCCCATAAATAGGGATTATGAGCTACTTAGTATAACATATGGCATATTTCAGGGGAGTAACCCATTTCTTATAGTTTTGGCAGAGACCATCATAGGTTTGGATGTTGTTCACCATAATTCTGATTCCCCTCTCACTGGCAGCCCTTTGATTCTAAAGGTACATCCTTATTTGCAAAGGTATTACACCCTTTATGGGTTTTCATACCAGCTTTTCTTATTAAAAAACTTGTCTTTTTAGATTTGCACATATTCTTTTGGCTTATTTTTTTTAAATGAACCTAACTCACCCTAGTGGCTCTTTTTCCTAGGTTTGGCCTCATGAAAAACTGAAGCTACTATTAGAACCTCCTCCTCAAGTTAGAGTTATGTATACCTACCCCATAAGGCATATCATACCTAATCAGCTACTGGGCAATTTGATAGATGGTGCTATCATATTCAAATGTGATTGGTTATTTATTACTTTTGTGGTTAGGGATGGAGATTCTAGATGTGTTCCCTTGTACTGACTATATCATGCCACTTTTTATATTGCTGCTTGCTGTGCTCGATAGTTTAGGGATCGACGGGATATTGTTAGGTTTCCATTAGGCTTTTATAGTGGTACACTTAACTATTCCTTCGTGTCGAAGTACTATCAGAGGGTGTGGACCTAACTTTCAATGAGAATTACCATCCTTGACATTAGTGTTTGTGATTTCACCACTTTTGACTCTTACAAACGATGGGTAACCAATCCTGCTATTGATAATAGACTCTAGGCTATTAGGCACCTAGATGAGAGACAGGTGATACATATATATTAGATTAAACACCACTATAGATTATATCTTTCATTTTTGTTAGACTTTTCAATTTTGAACATGTAAAAGAATACACTACTTTTACTACATGGATGATTTTATGATCGCATGAATGACATTTATTTTTTTATTTCAGTACATATGATCATTATTTTATATTATCCCCAATGACACATACTATTCAATCTCAAAATGAAACTTTACAAGCATTACAACTCTTGTCATCAATCAGCCCTCTCAGATTTTCATGATCGATTTATTTTCTCTTAACCTCTAATTTTTTCTTATGATGTTTTTTTTCGATTTTCACCCTAGCAACACACCTAATTTTTACAAGGCCACCATTTTATTTTTGTATTTAACCTATGGGGTATTTATTCTCTTCTTTTTCTCTTTTAGTCTTTAGCCATATAACCTTTTTAGCTTACTAAAATTCATTGGTTCTCTAAACTCATTGGCATCGTTGTATGATAGAAAGGCAGTGAATTTGAATAACTACTTCTTAAGCATAAAAGGTCCTTCCTATGTTGGCCTAAGCTTGCCTTGGATATCCAAAATCCCCAGCCTCATCTGCTTAAACACTAGATCTCTTTCTCTCAGTGGGTGTTTCCTAACTTTCATCCTAATTGACTGAGCAAGCCTCTTCTAACAAATTCGATTGTGATAGTAAGCTTCCATCCTCTAACCATTTAATAGATTAAGCTATAATAGTCTCTATCTAACACATTCTGCTTTCGGTATCTCAGCTTCTAACACTAACCTCAATGACTGATGCTCAATTTCTACTTATAATACTGCTTCTATTCCATAGACCAAAGAAAATGGGGTGACCCAAGTCGATGTTCTAGCCATAATCCTGTAACCCCATAATGTGAAAGGTAAATTATTATTCCAATCTTTATAAGTATGAACCATCATAGCTATAATCCTTTTCACATTCTTATTGGCTGCTTCAAATACTCTATTTGCTTGAGGCCTATAAGGAGAAAACTTATGATGTTAAACCCTATACTTAACGAACAACTGCCTGATCTCACCTAAAAATTACAACCTAGTATCTGTCACCATATGATAAGGCAAGCCATATATGCATATCAAAATTTTCTCAATGAACCTAGCCATGTCCCATGCATCTACTTTCTTGAAAAATTCTACTTCCACCCATTTAGTGAAATAATCAATGGCCATTATGATGAATCTATGTTCGTTTGAAGCAAACAGATTGATCATTCCCATAATGTCTATTCTCCATATAGGGAATAGCCATGGTGATGTGTGGTTAGTGTTAGAAGCTAGTATATGTCTCAGGTCTTCATACTATTGGCATAGCTAACATTCTCTAACATAATTGGAATAATCGATGTCCATTGTGAAATCTTTGGCACATGATCTTCTTAACTAAGGCTAAACCATTTATGTGGGCTTTATACACTTCTGCATGTAATTCTTCCATGATCTTACTAGCTTCCTTTTCATCCAAACATCTTAATTGAATCTTATTAGGTTGTCTCTTGTGAAGTACTCCTTCCATGGTGATAAATTGGTTAGACAGCTTACAAATCAATATTTGATTCTTTTTAGTTGCTTCATCGAGGAACAATGACTTTTTTATATAATTCTTAATGTCATAGTACAAAACCTTCCCACCACCCACCTTGATATCCATCATTTGCTCTTTTTTAAAGCACGACTTATCAGAACTTAAGATCAGCATAGGCTTCATAATTACTCCCTTCGGATTATCCCATATTTACAATAAGGTACCTAAAGCATCTGCTAATTAGTTTCCTGCTGCAGGCACATATTTAAAAGTACAAATATCAAATTGACTACTCAAAACTTTCAAAAATCAGAGATAAGGCAATAGATGCTCTTTTTTTACCGACCATTCCACCTCTTACTTGGTAAACCACTAGAGATGAATCTCCAAACACTTTCACAAATTTTTGTCCCACAGCTAGTAAGGCTTCTAACACGAAAATGCAAGATTCATACTCTACTTCATTGTTCGTGGCTTTGTATCTTAGCTTCTTAGTTAATGGAAACTTTTCTCCTTTTAAGGTGACCAAGATTACTGCTACTCCTGCTCTTTTATGATTCATAGATCTATCAAAGTACATTTGGTAACCCTGTACTATTATGGCTATAACATTTTCATTGAGGAATAAATAAGTCATCTCTTTACCCTCTAACAGTTGGTTTGCTAAGAATTCTACTACCGCTCTTTCTTTGATGGTTTTTCTAGTAATGTACTCTATGCCAAACTCTTGTAAGAGAATCAACCAGCTCTCTATCTTTCCTAACAATGAATGAGCTTCTTATAAATATCTAAGAGAGTTCTTTTTTGCCATTTTTTATATCATATAGGAATTAAAGTAATGTCTCGACTTCTTTGATGCCTATATGACTGCCAATCAAATCTACTTGACTTCTATGTACTTTTCCTCATAAGGGAGAAACCTTTTGCTAAGATAATACACTGCATACTCAATGTCGAAGTCTTCTTTTTGAGCCATCATTGCCCCTACTGTACTATCTTCTATAGCTAAATACAAAATTAGATGCTTACCTACTTGAGGTGATCTCAACATTGGTGGATATAGTAGATATTCCCTAATGGTATTGAATGATTTTTGACAATCCTCATTCCAAACCATTGGTTGATCTTTCCTGAGTAGCTTGAATATCGATTCACATATCAATGTCAACTTGGCTTTGAACTTGCTTATGTACTGAATCTTACCTAGGAACCCTCTAACTTTCTTTTCTTTTTGGGGCATTGGCATCTCCCTAATGGCTCTTACCTTGTCAGGATCTACTTTTATACCTCTCTGGCTCACTATATGGCCTAAAAGTTTACCTTAAGTAACCCTAAAGATGCACTTCTTTGGGTTGAGATGAAGTTTATACTTACTGATCATCTAGAAAAACTTCTTTAATGCCTTAAAATGATCTTCCTGAGTAATTGATTTGATCATCATGTCATCTACATATGCCTCCACTTCTTTATGAATCAAGTCATCTAGTATCTTAGTTACCATCCTTTGATACCTATATTTTTTAGTTTAAAAGGCATAACCTAGTAGGCATATGTACGCCGATTTAGTTTTGAAGATTTTCTTAATCTGATCCACTATCTTGTTCAGAATCTAATTATACCCGGCATATCTATCCATAAAACTATATATAGCACAACCAGCTACCCTGTCAACCAGAACATCTATATAAGCAAGAGAAAATCATCCTTAGGATAAGCCTTGTTTATATCCCTATAATCTACATAAACCCTGGCTTTTCCATTCTTTTTTGCTATAAGAACTATGTTTGCTAACCACTTGGGGTACTAGACTTCCACTAAGAACTTAGCCTCTATTTGCTTCCTGACCTCATCTTTAATCTTCTCAGTCCATTGTAGCCTAAGATGAATGATTCATGATCACGATTATGCATAATAAAATCAAAATAAATATCATACAAGTAAGCAAAATTGTTCATATCATTCATGTAATCAAAAGAGCAAACATTTTTCTCATCAAAAAGTTCAGGAATGTAAACAATGTCTATAAAAGTATCTTCTGCAATCTTATGAGCATCGGATGTCTCTCCAACCTTTGGATCAACCTTAGATGGTTCTTTAATTTTTGTCTTCTCTATGCCTTTTTGTTATGTAGCAAGCAGCATTTTTACCATAACCTCATCAGGTACTTCTTTATCCTAAGTGGAATGGTGCAGTAGGATCTCTTCATCCTAGAAACATTTAACTGGCTTGATACTGAATACATCATTAAATAGCTAAAATCTTGGTACTGGCTCACCCTCTATCATTCAAGGCTCATTTTATCAATAATAAAGACAAAGACCAGAAGCTGGTATAAAACTCTAGGAAATATGAGGAATCCCTTTCATCACTTCTTTCCCTTTGTCTTTCTTAATGAAACCTGTTAATCCTAACCCTTTTTATCCTTTTGAACTTTAGCAGCTATAGCAGTCTAAGGCCCTTGGAAATGCTTACCCAAACTAGCACCAGACAGGAAGTTCATCTTCTTCATCATGTTAACCACTTGAGGGTAACCATTAATGCTACTCTCATTATCTTCATCATTGATAACCAACACATGAAATCAGTTGAACGACTGCTTGGCTATCTCAAGCATAGACACTTGCTTCTCTTTATCGGATGTCAACAAGTACACTAAATTAACAAGTAATAAAGTGGAAATATTTTTAAGATCTGTGAATAACAAACCCAAGGGAACACAATTTGTGCAAGAATAAATAATTGATTGGAGTATGTGCTTAAAGAATTACCCAATTATTTGTTGGTTTTGTTGTGTTAGTGATAAAATTAGTTAACATAAATGTAAAGAAAAAGAAAAATATGAACAAACAAGACAATTAAAAGCAAAAATTATAAAATGGATAAAAATAACAATGGCTAAAGATGTTATTTAGGAACCTAATCCTCCCCATCCCCATGCAAGGTTCATTTTAACATAACATTTATATACTTCAGATGTGGATAACCCATCTAAACCTCTAGTATCCTATTTTGGATGCTTACGACTCTAACTATCCGGTATTGTAATCCGAAGCATACCGGATATCCAGGATAAGTGCAGGTTCAAGGACCTAGATTTGAACTAGTATCCCATTCCAAAGCTTACTATTCCAATACCTGTTCATTTTCCTCTCCTTTTCTAATTTTGAAATACAAAAACCTTAGATCTAATAGCTCTCATTCTGGAAATGCCATCAAAGCTACAACATATATGAAGAAAAATAGAGCATGTGTGACATAAACATTAAACAAGCATAAATCCATCAACTTGAATATGATTAATAACATAAATACTTGAATAACATCCATACCAAGATAAGCACAAGGAAAAAAACATCCCAAAAATATATTAAGAAAATAAGTTCATATTCCTTACATGGCTTAGGGGATTCAAAGATCCCCAAATAATAAAATAACTATTCACTACTCATAATGAAAACAACAAGAAAAAGGTAAGAATAAACTCTTAAACCCATTTGAAGGTGGGGATCTAAAGTTGTAGTAGTTTCTTCTTTTCTTATCCACGTTGAGCTTGATTTAAAACCGAAACTTTAAAGCATAAACTAAACTATAAACATGTATTTTTGTGCTTTTGGTGTAAAACTATATTAAAAGTGTAATGTTTACAAGTAAATCTGTATAAACTAAAAATAACAACCCTAAAGTATGAAGAACTATGAGCTAAAACTATAGAGAAAAATCCTAAAATTTAAAAACCTAAAAATATCTCCTTTAAAGCTTGGTAGAATGTAACTTTTATATTGATCCAAAGTAGGATAGGGTGGAGATGATTGGTCTTAGCTAAATCTAATCATTTAAAAGAGTATTATAGCTTCAGGACACTATTGAGACACTTTTATCTCAATCGAGTGCATCCTTTTGGACTGAATCATCGTTAAAATATGCATTAGACATGGTAGAGACAGTTGTTCTCAGCTCAGTCCTTTAGTAAAATGGTTTATTTTGAGGACTGTATGGCACATGGCTAAGATAAATGGTCTTGGCCAAGTGCTAGCAATATTTTTTGCACAAAATTGAAGAATACACCATTAAACACTCAAAAACTTCATAAATCTCAAATTAATCCTATTTGGCAATAAAAAAAAAGAGAATTTTAACACTTAAAATAGGAAAAACATGAAAAATAAGATGTAAACACAAATAAAAATAAATTGAAAATAAATACTAAATCGGAGTTATCAACTACCCTACATTTAGCTTCTGTTCGGCCTTGAGCAACTGGATAACAAAATTTCTGCATACCTAAACTCGAAATGAGAGATCATAAATTCAAGGAAAGCTAAATAACACTATAGTAGAAGTCACTAACTCTCACCCTAAATCAAAAAGAATTTAGCTTAAATCATATTAGCTAGTCTCTTAGTATGTGTACTAGGCCTAATGATAACTTCTGAATTATAAAACTCCAATGCAATTTGACAATAGAGAAAAGAATTCATGTGCAAAATGTCACTTTTAAAACTCAAGAGATGCCATAGGCTTCTCCTTTAGCACCAGAACCTAAAGTTCAGCTCTGCAAACAATTCTAAAAAAGAAAGATCATTAGGTTTTATAAGGGTTGCACATCATTGGGGTATGGCTAACAAAGAAAGGTGTACATTATAAAAGATAGAATAGCCATTCAATAACTCCATTCAACCTAATAACAATCTAAAACTTTTTTTAGCTCATGTTTTACCCTTTTCTTGATTCAAAAGTTGTTCTAAATGCTAGGCTATCCAAAATTCATAATTCAATTACTCAAAATTCAGATTTCTAAGAGAAACACTACACTAAAATGCTCACTTGATAGTGTCATCGCTTGATTAGACTATAAATACTAAAATTTCCTTCTCTAGCTTTAGCAAGTTACCCTACACTTATTACATGCTACAACTCAAAACTTTATTTCATACTACTCTTTTTTACTTCTTTTCTTTCTAGATTTTTTTAAAAGAAACCAGGGGACTTGCTAGCAATACCATTACATAATTACATTCTGAAAAAAATTCTCAACATTCATAAAATAATTCTCCTTGACATTCAACCCTTATCTTAACTCATCTCTCTTTTAATCCCTGAACAAATTTTCTCTCACTCACTTCAAGAATGGCTATTTCTAAAAGGGCAAGAAAAAGACTTTAAGGCTAGGGCAATTTCATGAGTGTATCAAAAATTAAAAATTTGGTATGTAATTAGCATACCTTAATAGGCTCAAAAGGACTATGCAAGGGAAACAATTTATTACCGAATAGGTTAAAAGTCTTTTGGAGGCTTACAATGAAAAATTACCTAAATCATTTCAAGCTCTATCTTTTAATTACTATAAATGCTTTGAAGAATGATAAGGAAGGTTCTAGCACTTTAGAATCCCTATTCAATCACCTTTATGCACTAATTTTTCTAATTGTTTTAGAAAAATAGGACTAAATTGTACATTAATTTTGGATACCTATTGGTATCGATCGAAATGAATCTAAACGAAAAAGGAAAAATAATCAATGACTAATTACTCTTCAGTCATTAAGCTACCCTAAATAAGCTTTTCTCAACCTAAGTTCAAAATGTCCATAACGGGAATAACTAAGGTCAAACTAAGCAAAAATGCCAAAGTTTTTTATAATAATCGAAGATAAGAATTAAGACAAAATTTAAAACTATAAAATGAATAAATGATGCAACATAACGAAAAAACAACAAAAAGCTTAAAAAGTAAAAGGTATTAATAGAACTTAAAGAAATATTAATATAAACAACTAAACTAAATATAAATTAAAACTAATAAAGATAGATAAATAAGTACAACCTTAAAAACATAAACAAATTAACTAAGCATTAAGAAAATTCAAATAAACTATAACTACTAACAACCACTAAAAACAAAATGACATAAAAGAAACTTAACTAACTTAACAAAATAGCATAAAAGTAAATTAAAACTATTGTAGTGTTAGAGAAGAATAAACAAAACATCCACAAATGCAGCATAAGTTCATAAACATCTCTATAAAACACCCTCACCCCATACTTAAGATTTTTATTGCCCTCAGCAAAATATAAACACAAAATTCACAAAAATTTAGGGGTTAAGGAAAATCCTTGAATCATCACTACTATGCAGGTAAAGGGAAATGGCGATCAAATCAGGACTGCATCATCCTAAAAGTAGCAGCTATCTCATCCATCCATTTTGCAATCACATCTAGATGGGTTGTAATAGCAGTGTTATGCTCAAATGAAAGGGTAATGGTGGCTGCCATTGCTTGCTAAAGCTACATGGCTTTCTTATCCATGGCCTCTCTATATTATGCTCCAGTGGATACCACTATGTAACCCTACCTCAAAAACCATATGTCATCTATGAAAACGACCATCTTTTTTAACATCTTTTTATCGATGACAATAGGATTCCCGATAGTTTTTCCTAAGCTGGTGCAGTTGATAGCTTTAGCCAAAGTGGTGATAATGCCTCCAAAAGCAAGTTTTGAATCCCTTTTCTTATAAATTCTCAAGTCGTCAATCTTAGTCAAAATAAACATAGCACTATTGAGATAAATTCCATATTCCATTGCATAGAGGATGGTGGCATCATTTGCATTTAAATTCCCAAGACATCTATGGTGGCTGAAGAATGCTAGTGTCAAAAACATGTACATAACCCTCAAAGGGTGGTTCTTTAAGTGATGGGCCTTGGTATTACTTGCATCAAACATGGTAGGGTCCTCCTCATCATATATTCCATTCCATACCTCCTACCTATTCAATTTATTAATCCCCCTCACAGCATGTGGATAAAAACCCAAAATAGTAGAGAATTTATTGAAGCTCATTTGGTGCGAATATCCATTGAGCCAAAAGCTGACATATCCTTCATCAGCATGACTATCTACCCCTATATGAATTCTGATAGTGGTTAAGAAATCCTGCACAAGGTTGGGGCAGACTTTCTACCTCCATTAGATGAATGCCCTCCTACCAACACCATCGATCAACCAATCAATCTCATCCTTCATGTGAAACTCCTGCATCAACTCCATGTTAATGTAGGGAGTGGCCAGGTATTCCTACCGATTAAATATAGGACATTCCTCTTTGAATTCATTGGGAATCCATCCTAAAGTCTTTGATTTTCTAGATTTTTGGGGCCTTGAGGATGAAGATCATGCCTCTATTCTAGTATGTTTAGGTGGCACTACAAAAAGAAATCATTCTCAATTAGATTTTAACACATTAAGCTCAAACGTGTAAAGCAAGAGAGGGAATTTAACAAATATAGCACAAAATTTTGGCATAAAAGGATAAAAAAATTGTATAATGGATACAAATGGTTAAATGTGCTTCAAGTAACAACCAACCAACATGCAAGCACAAATTAAGCTATAAGAATCACAATGCCTATCATAAGGAAAGATTACAATGCCTCTTACACAAACATTACAATGAATCCTAATAAAACAACACAACTACAAACATGTTATTATATCAATAAGACTACATTGACTAAAACATGAAGAATACAAAATCCTAAAGAGAGAACTACTAAAAATGAACTAAAAAACTTTGGCAAAAACATGGCATAAAATAAAACATAATATAATATTTCTTTTCTAGCACTAAAACATCAAAGGCATCAAAAAAATAAACACATAAGATAGGATTGCACACATGTTTAAACATAAACATCACATTGTACTTGGAATAACATACTTGTTTTGAAGAAAATCATGCACACTAACGAGGAAAAGTTAGGCAAACTAGCAATTTTCACTTTTTTTAAGCATTTTAACAAACATATGGCATGTATACACAAGACATGCATGAAAAGGAATCAATTCAAATGAAGCACAAATCATTTGATGCCAAAATTGGTCAAAATAACAAGTTTTAAAGCATGCCTCAAAGAAAAAGAAGTAAAAGAGGACAAATTTTAATTTAAACCTAACTTTACACATGTAATGGGTATGTAAACACTCACATAATAAAATTCAAAATGCTCAACAAAAGAGGGATTTTAATCCAAGCATACTCAAGAGAAAGCACAAATTTGAGTAAAGAGATGAAGTTTAAAGTAAAACACATTGGATACTTACTTGTTTTTATGCTTTAACAAAAAGAAAAAGCACAAAGAAGGGAAGAAATGTGAGAGAATGCTAGATTCCATAAGAATTTTTTAGGGGAAATGAAAGAGAATGTAATAGCCCCAAATTTACATCTGTCAAGCGTGGTACGATGTATCGTATCAATAATTATTCTAGGATAAACTTCAGAATCATCGAAGTTAAATAAGATAGAGGAAATTGGAAAAGGGGTAAAGGTTAAACGTGCTTATGCTAGGATAATCCGAGGATGGGTGACCCGACGGGCAGTTTTGCCTAAGAGTAGTTTATGAAAGTAGGTATTAAAAAGAGTTCGGTTGTATAATTTGATAAGAAAATAAACTTAGATTGACTCTTAAATGGTACAAAGAAGTTTTACTCGGTACTATAAAAAAAGTTGACCAGAAGTTTGATCGGACTCTGAATGAGTGTACCGACCTTCAAAAATTATTTCGATGGCATACATATATTAGTAATAACCTAAATAAACTATTTAATGTGAAAATTAAGTATTCTGGCAGTCTCGGGGCTTCGAATTTTGAAATGGCTGCATAGGCCGCCGAAGCCAGAAGTATATCGAAATTGGCTAAAATTTTAACCACATGCTCTTGAATACTCCAATGTATGCAGGGTAAATTTTGAAGTATTTTGATAACTAAAACACAGGTTTTAGAAAAATGGACGAGGAAAAGAGAAAAATGGTTGATTAATGTTTCAGTGGAAATATTAAAATAGCAAATGATCTTTAAAAATAGCCAAACTTTCCATTCTATATGAAATTATATGTAGAATGTATTGGTACAAAAAGATGAATTTTACGGTGATGTTGGAATTTTTCTTATTGGACTACCTTGGGTAAATTGGACTGAAAATGGACTCCGATTGGTCAGAAAATTTATGTTGAAACATAATTTTTTATTTTAATTGTGGATAAGTTTAATTAAAAGTGAATTTGAGCACAGAGGAGAAAGAAATAATTTTTGGTGCACCAAATAGGCTTAAAATTCACATTGGACTTAAGTTAGGCCCAATTTCCTTAAGAGAGCACACTTGGCCCATTACCTCAAGTAAAAATAGGCTAAAGAGTCTCTGAATTTCCAAAAACCTCTCCATTGCTCTCCACCTTTCCTTAGCTCTCCCCTTTGCCAAATTTTCCTCTCTCATTTCCTCTCTTCATTTCTTTGAATTTCTTCTAGTTTCCCCTTAAACACAAGTTCCCCTACAATATTCAACCTCTCTACAACATTAGGGTAGTCCTTGAATTCTATTTTAAGCAATAGGAGTGAGAAAATTGAAGGATTCAAGTTTATGTCTTAATACCAAGGTATGTAAAATCTAGGTTTTTAATTTAATTTAAATGGTCTATTAGATAGATTAAGAAAGCCAAGTGATGAGTGTTTGCTTATGAAGTGTAGTCGGCCCTAAGAAAGAAAGTATGGAGGAAGGGATAATCAAGTAAGGAGGAAGCAAGAAAGGAAGATTAGATACATTCAAGCTTAAATAAGGTTAGTACATACTCTTAGTACACTTAATTTCATTTCAACATTGAATTTTCTATTGAATTTATATTATAAAACTAAAGAAATTAAGATATAATAGAAATTAATTTGAAAGAACTATGTAGTATGACTAATTAACATGAAATAATCTCAAAAATTAAAAGAAATCAAACATTTAGGCAGGAAAGTGAGTGACGCCGAATTATACCCTAAGAAAGAAGAAATGACACTTTGATGATTTGTAAGATATTAATTGTAATTCTAGCATTACAATAGTAATTAATTATGTTATGATGAGATTGAGTTATAAATAATATATGTATATGGAAATTGCTAAGGAATATAATGGTATTTACCTAGATAATGAAACAATACTAAGGTAAAATATGTATTAAATGGTATATATTTACATAAGTTGATGTTATAAACGGAAATGGCATAAAATCAAACATGAAAGATTTATTATGGTGGGGAAATGTTTATTGGCTGAATTATAAATAATAGGATGTAAAATAATAAATTGATGTTAAGTAGTAATTTAGGTACAAATGTGTTACATTAAATTAAATGAGCATAATTAGAATAAATTAAGCTTGAATAAAGACATGAACAGAATGTTTATTATGAGTACATAATGGTGTGACATTATATATATATATATATATAATTGAATGAAATTGTAAAATAAATTGAGATAACTAAATGAAATAATCAGTTAACATAATTTAAATATGAATTAATGATGAAAACAATTTAAAGATGAGGAAATCTTAAGTGGTCGAATTATATGTTAATGGGAAATAAGAGATAAATTAAGGGTTAATGGCATAATTAATGAGAAATACATAATTTAATGTATAAAGAATGCAATGAACATTATTAGCATAAAGGATAACAAGTGTACTTTATTATGTACAAATGAACAAAAGAATGCAAGTAAGGATATCCTATGAATATTGATTGAAAATCAAGCACAATTTAACAGGTTGGTAATTAAAATGTATATGGTATGGAATGGGAAGGAGAAACATTATGGATATGTTCCTTTCCTAAATGGCCGAGTAGGCTCATGTGCTAAGGGCATATTTTAAACACATATACAAAGTATTAAGCATGTATGTATGGAAATTTATTATTATTCAACTTGTATGATTGCAAATGAAATATAAAGTGATTAATATGATATGATAAAATAAATAATATAGCAAAAACTGAATATCATATGATAAGTTACAATGCTCTTAGTGTTCAATAGGTAATCCAGGACTCTAGAATAGTATGGCTAGCCATAGGGACACTTACCTACAATATTCTATTACCGTATTATCATTAAACTGCTACTATACCGAGAAAGAATGGATATGATGTTAGTTGGCTTAATTACTCACTTACTGGAGTAGTCGCATACCCCTTAGTGGTATGGAAACTCCCAATTACTGGAGTAGCCACATACCCCCTAGTAGTATGGACACTCCCACATACTAGATTGCTTATTCGCTTATCCAGTTTATAGTTTTCCACTGTTATTAACTAGGGGCAAAATCATAAAATTTTATGTGAACTGAATAAAAAAAGATAATTATGGTAGTAAAAAGGTTATAAAGGTAAATGGAAATAAAATAAGATGGAAAATAAGATTAAAATGAACAAAAAGGGTAAAAACATAATTACGCAATTAATTGAGGGACTAATAGTCATTTAATGTTGATGATATAGTTAAAAGGGGTAAAATCATAATTAAAATAAAGTTCGAGGACCAAACGATAATTTGCCATCCTGACGAAAATTTCAAGGGACCAAAATGTAATTTATGCACTTAAATTAAATTAAAAGTCAAAGAAAGTCAAATTGATCAAAATTGATGTCAATATGGTCAAATACAGTAAAAGATAAACTTTAAAGACTTAATTGGAATTTTCCACCAAATTTTTAAAAAAGTGAAATTTAACAAGGGAAAATAATTATTAAAGTAATTATAAGAAATTTTAATAATTAAAATAGTAATTTGGGAAATTAAATTGATTTAATATGTCAAAAGGGTAAAATCGTAAATAATGATAGTCATGAGGACCAAAATGGAAACTTCTCTTTTAGGAACATGTATAAGGATCAAAACACAAATTTGCCAATTTAGAAGAATGAGAAGTCAAAAGAAATTTAAAATAGTCAAAATCCATGTTAAATAAGTTAAAATAAAATAAAAACATTTAGGGACTAAGTTGCAATTTTCTACTAAAGTACAGGAATAAACGTAATTAAATAAGAAAATATGGTACATTAAGGAAAGTAAAAGCAAGAATACTCAAACGAGTCCAAAGAGAAAATAAATGAAGTTAAACGCGATGAATAAAGGTTTAAGGGCTTAATTATAATTTTTCAGTTAAGTAGAAATCATATAAAAGTTTAGTAAGAAAAGATTGAATATAAAATTCAATAAAAAAGGGTCAAAATTTAAATAACAGTGATTCATAATATATTACAAGTTCAGGGGCCAAATAGGAAAATTATGAACATAAAATCAAGACAAGAAAATAAATTCATAATTTATTTTGTATAAAAGAATAGTGGGAAAATTTTGATCGTAAAATAAAGTATAAAACATAATAAAGACATTAATGATTAATTGGTTGGTAGAAATTGAACCTTAGATTGGACAGAAAGAGGGGGGGGGGGCCAAAATGAGGAATTTAAGTAAATTTAGTACCAATGAAATTAATTTGTAAGTTGGTCAAAAGCTAATAAAATTAAGGATAGAATTGAAATCTGTTGAGGACCAAACAAAAATGAAATGAAATTTTTCATTAAAGAACTGTTAAAAAGTAAATACTTAAAAAGAAATAGTATATAGGAGAGAGAAGACGACCAAAAGGATTACTTAGACGGGAATCAAAAATAATTTAAGATTATTTAAAAGCTAAAGGAAGAAATTCCATATTATCGTGGAAGTCAATGTTATAACTAAAACGTGCAACAAGACAAAATTATAAATTTGCTTTGAAAGGAAATTAATAAAATAGTTATGTTAATGATAGAAGAATTAGAAAAAAAATTAATTAGCAATGTAAAGGTATTAAATGTGGAACCATAATAGTATTAAAGATTAAGTAACAGAGGAATACAGAAAAAGACAGAAATGGAAAAAAATATGAGTATATGAGAAATATGAATGAAGTAATATTCCTAGTAATACTGATATATATATATATATATATATATATAGTGAATTAAATAGTAAACGAATACAACCGATTCAAAAAAGTATAATAAATAAATAAATTTATTTGGATGAAATTTTGTATTGTTGTATCCACCACTAGGCAACAATATTGCTTAGCGTGCGGTTTGTTGACTGCACACAAAAATAGGAAATTGGGAACGTGAAGAAGGAAGATCGGTAGGGCACGTATTTAAAGACTGTTGGAATCGCATAAGCTGAGGCGGTTCGATTTGTATTTATTTTCTGACATGTAATAATTATGATTATTATTGTATAAGTAAATAATATTATGAGTGATAGCATATGTGCATGGGAATACTACGTGGATGACTGTATATTGATTCTATATAGTATAAGGGAAATTATGAATAAATGTGGGGTGTTATATTTAATGGTATCAGAGCTCGGTTTAGATGATCCTAAGATCGGAGTAGATGTATAGGAATAAAGGATTGTTATAAGTAACATACGTACATGCCATGTGGAGTGAGTGAACTCAAAAGGGTAGTTTATCGCTACCTATCCCCTCAGATATATCGGGTGATAGTTGTAACTTCTAGTCGTAAGCAAATAAGTAAGTTAGTGACTGAGGATTAAAATTGAACTCTTTGCTACTTCAATAATTTATGAGACTACATCTCTTAGATGATTTTGTTAACCCAGCTAGTATACACCGCCACTAATATTATGCATCAGCCATCTATGTGTACATTTATGTTTCCATCTATGCATAGACATACGACATACATACATACATACATACATACATACATACATACATACATACATACATACATACATACATATAGTCATATAGTCACATACGCCACAGTAAATATATGCATTTGTCATTACACAGTCATTCAGTGACATGTCTCACATTCAGCATGGGCAGTGGCAGGATTGTTATACTAGCGAGAGGTTATAGTTGAAACCCAATATAGATTTTATCAGTTACGTTAAGTAAAGGCCACGTGAAGATAAAAGAGATGCTTGATTTCTATTAGTTATTGAACCAATTATGAGTGGATAATAAAAGTGGACCTTCTCTTATTAAAGAGGATCATGTATACTAGAAAAAGAAGGATATGTATACTAAATGATATGCCAGAAAAAGGAAATAGTTTGATAAAGTTTGTAAACAGGTTGTGCATTCAGATATTGATGTGTCATACTGTTTTCCATAGCAAGCAGAAATCAAACATCAGAGTTGAGCAATGGAAGTAAAGATGAACTAGAGCTAAGAAGAGTAGTATAGCCAATGAAAATTTGTTAAAAAGTTAGAGAAGTTCGGCTACCATTAGATAAAAGATCTGTTAATTGATGAACGACTACTGATAACTCATGCATGAGAAACAAATAGTTAAAGGACAGATATATGTTATATTAAAGTTCTTTAAACACGTCATGATGTGGAGAAAACAATTTAAAAATTTATCGAATCATAAGATAATAGTAATTACAGTTTCACCATTTATATAAATTTCAAGGATGAAATTTTTATAAGAGGGAGATACTACAACACCCCCAAATTTGCATCTATCAGGCATGGTATGATGTAGTGTATGAATAATTATTCTAGGATAAACTTCAGAATAATCGGAGTTAAATAAGACATGAAAAATTGGAAAAGGGATAAAGATTAAACGTGCTCAGGCAAGAGTAATTCGAGGATGGGTGACCTAGCGGACAGTTTTTTCTAAGAGTAGTTTATGAAAGTAGGTATTAAATGGAGTCTGGTGGTATAATTTGATAAGAAAACGAGCTTATATTGACCCTTAAACGGGACATAAAAGTTTTACTCGGTACCGTGAAAGGGGTTGATCGGATTTTGAATGAGTGTACTGACCTCCGAAAATTATTTTGATGCCATGCATATGTTATTAATAACCTAAATAAACTATTTAAGGTGAAAATTAAGTATTTTGGCAATATGGAGGTTTTGGGTTTTCGACTGGCTTAACAGGCCATCGAAACTAAAAGTATATTGAAATGATATCGGAATTGACTGAAATTTTAACTACATGCTCTTGAATACTCCAGTGCATGGAGGTAAATGTTTGAATTATTTTGATAACTAAAACATTGGGTTTAGAAAAATGGACGAAGAATTGAAAAAAAAAGGCTGATTAAGGTTTCAATAAAAATTTAAAAATAGTAAATGATCTTTAAAAACACCAAACTTTCCAGTTCTACATTAAATTATACGTAAAATATATTGGTACAAAAAGATGAATTTTATGGTGACATTGGAATTTTTCTTATCGGACTACCCTAGTAAATCAGATTGAAAATGGACTCCAATTGGTCCGAAAATTTATGTGGAGACATAATTTATTATTTTAAGTGTGGAAAAAATTAATTTGAAGTGAATTTGAGCAAGAGGGAGAGAGAAATAATTTTTTGTACACCAAATAGGCTTAAAATTTCACATTGGGCTTAAGTTAGGCCTAATTTCCTTAAGAGAGCCCACTTGGCCCATTACCTCAAATATAAATAGGCTGAAGAGTCTCTGAATTTCCAGAAACCTCCTTATTTCTCTCCACCTTTCCTTAGCTCTCCCCTTGGCCGAATTTTCCTCTTTCATTTCCTCTCTTTATTTCTTGAAATTTATCCCAGTTTCCCCTTAAATCCAAGTTCCCTTACAATATTTCAGCCTCTTTACAACATTATGGTAGTCCTTTAATTCCATTTTGAGCAATGGGAGTAAGAAAATTAAAGGATTAATGTTTATATCTTAATACCAAGGTAAGTAAAATCTAGGTTTTTATTTTAATTTAAAGGGTCTATTAGATAGGTTAAGGTGTATAGATCATAGTTATGAAGTAATATTGAATTAAGAAAGCCAAGTGATGAGTGTTTTCTTATGAAGTGTATTCGACCCTAAGAAGAAAAAGTATGGAGGAAGGGATAATCAAGTAAGGAGTAAGCAAGAAAGGAAGATTAGATACATTCACGTTTAAATAAGGTTAGTGGACACTTTTACTACACTTAATTTCATTTAAACAATGAATTTATTGTTGAATTTATATTATGTAACTAAAGTAAATTAAGATATAAAAGAAATTAATTTGAAAGAACTATGTAGTATCACTAATTAACATGAAATAATCTCAAAAATCAAAAGAAATCAAGCATTTAGGGAGGAAAGTGAGTGAGACCAAATTATACCCTAAGGAAGATGAAATGATACTTTGATGACTTGTAAGATATTAATTGTAATTCTAGCATTACAATAGTAATTAATTATGTTATGATGAGATTGAGTTAAAAATAATATAGGTATATGGAAATTGCTATGTAACATAATGGTATTTACCTTGACAATAAAACAATGCTAAGGTAAAATATGTATTAAATGGTATATATTTACATAAATTGATGTTAGAAATGGAAATGGCATAAAATCAAGCATGAAAAGATTTATTATGGTGGGGAAATGTTTATTGGCCGAATTATACATAATAGGATGCAAAATAATAAATTTATGTTAAGTAGTAATTTAGGTACAAATGTGTTACATTAAATTAAAGGAACATAATTGAATAAATTAAGCTTGAATAAAGACATGAACATAATTTTTATTATTAGTACATAATGATATGACATTATGTATATATATGTATATAATTGAGTAAAATAGTGAAATAAATTGAGATAACTAAATAAAATAATGAGTTAACATAATTTAAATATGAATTAATGATGAAAACAATTTAAAGATGAGGAAATCCTAAGCGGTCGAATTATATGTTTAAGGGGAATAAGAGATAAATTGAGCATTAATGGCATAATAAATGAGAAATACATAATTTCATGTATAAAGAATGCAATGAACATTATTAGCATAAAAAGATAACAAGTGTACATAATTATGTACAAATGAATATAAGAATGCAAGTAAGGATAACCTAAGAATATTGATTGAAAATCAAGTACAATTTAACAGATTGGTAATTCAAATGTATATGGTATGGAATAAGAAGGAGAAACATTATAGATGTGTTCCTTTCCTAAGTGGCCGAGTAGTGCTCATGTGCTAAGGGTATATTTTAAACACATTTACATAGTATTAAGCATGTATGCATGGAAATTTATTATTATTAAACTTGTATGAATGCAAATGAAACATAAAGTGATTAATATGATAAAATAAATAATAGTGATAAAATATAATATCATATGATAAGTTACAATGTCCTTAGTGTTCAGTGGGTAATCCAGGACTCTAAGATAGTATGGCTAGCTATAGGAGCATTTATCCCGCAGTATTATGTTACTATATTGTCATTATATTGCTACTATACTGAGAAAGAAGGCATATGATGTTACTTGACTTAATTACTCACTTACTAGAGTAGTCGCATACCCTCTAGTGGTATGGACACTCCCACATACTTGATTGCTTATTTGCTTATCCAGTTTATGGTTTTCCATTATTGTCAACTAGGGGCAAAATCATAAAATTTTATGTGAACTGAATAAAAAGGATAATTATGGTAGTAAAAAGGTTATAAAGGTAAATAAAAATAAAATAAGATGAAAAATAAGATTTAAATGAACAAGAAGGGTAAAAATATAATTACACGATTAATTGAGGGTTCAATAGTCATTTAATATTGATGATATAGTTAAAAGGGGTAAAATCATAATTAAAATAAAGTTTGAGGACCAAACGGTAATTTGTCATCCTGAGTAAATTTTCAATGGACCATAATGTAATTTATGCACTTAAATTAAATTAAAAGTCAAAAAAAGTCAAGTTTATCAAAATTAAGGTCAATATGGTCAAATACAGTAAAAGACAAACTTTAGGGACTTAATTTGAATTTTCCACCAAAGTTTTGAAATAAATGAAATTTAGCAAGAAAAAAATAATTATTAAAGTAATTAGAAGAAATTTTAATAATTAAAATAGTAATTTGGGAAATTAAATTGATTTAATGTGTCAAAAGTGTAAAATCGTAAAAAATGAGAGTAATAAGGACCAAAATGGAAACTGCTCTCTTAGGAACATGTATGAGGATCAAAACACAAATTTGCCAATTTAAGAGAATGAGAAGTCAAAGGAAATTTAAAATAGTCAAAATCAAAGTTAAATAAATTAAAATAAAATAAAAAGAAATTTTATGGACTAAGTTGCAATTTTCTACTAAAGTACAGGAATAAGCGTAATTAAATAAGAAAAGAAGGTACATTAAGGAAAGTAAAAGCAAAAATACTCAAATGAGTCTAAAGAGAAAACAAATGAAGTCAAACGTAACGAATAAAGGTTTAAGGGCTTAATTGTAATTTTTTAGTTAAGTTGAAATTATATAGAAGTTTAGTAAGTAAATATTGAATATGAAATTCAATAAAGAGAAAGGGTCAAAATATAAATAACAGTGATTCTGAATAAATTACAAGTTCAGAGGCCAAATAAGAAAATTAAGAACATAAAATCAAGATGAGAAAATAAATTCATAATTTATTTTGTATAAAAGTATAGTGTGAAGAAGTTGGTTGTAAAATAAAGTACAAAACATAATAACGATATTAAAGATTAATTGGTTGGTAGAAATTAAACTTTAAATAGGATTGAAAGGGGCCCAAAAGAGGAATTTATGTAAATTTAGTACCAATGAAATAAATTTGTCAATTGATCAAAAGCTAATAAAATTAAGGATAGAATTGAAATATGTTGAGGACCAAACAGAAATGAAATGAAACATTTCATTAAAAAACTGTTAAAAAGTAAATACTTGAATGGAAATAGTAAATAGGAGAGAGAGGACAACCAAAAGGATTACTTAGATGGGAATCGAAAATAATTTAAGATTATTTAAAAGTTAAAGAAATTTCATATGATTGTGGAAGTCAATGTTATAACTTAAACGTGCAACAAGGATCCTTATTTGCCAAACCATAAAATTGAATACTATTTTGAATCATTTGTAAAAGAGAAGGCTTAATCTCAAATTGGTTAGCATTTACCATAGGTCTTACCACCTTTTGTTGAGCACCAGTCAATATAGGTGTGGCAAAATCTATTAACCTTGGTGGATTCTCTTCTTCTGCCATTATTAATCTTTTATTCTTGTTCTTCTTTTTGTTGGATTTAGGGTTACTTGAAATAAATCTTTCTATTTTCGGATTCAAAGATTCAAGTTCATCTTGAGAACTTCTTGTACTCGGCATAGACTCGAACTACCAAATCCTATAAAAACAACACAAAACAAAACTAGTTAAATATTGTAATCCAAAATCATAAATATTCATAATGACAATAAACTTAATCAAATGTCCCCGGGCAACGACGCAAAAAAACTTGTTGTGCTATTTCTAAGCATCAATTTTGCAAGTATATGGTGTACCAATTATAGTACTTAAGATGTCGATCCCATGAGGACTGTTGATTAAAATTGTATGCTATTACTACTCAATTTTTATTTTGTTTACAATGATCATTAATATGCAAGTTAAAACTATTATTAATGTTATACAACACTAAACTAAATATTATGCTAGTTTAATGATAATTAGAGAAGATTTATGAATGTGATGAATGTAACATATGCATAAATATGGAATTTGTTATTTGTCTCTTGTTTAGAATTTAAACTTTATCATGCAAGCCAAGTTGGAAGATTGTTCTATGTCGCAGCTTTCGTATTTAGACTAGATTTTGCCTTAAACATGCATTTATGGTTCTAAATCACAGCTCTCGCATCTATACTAGAATTACATAAGCACACATTCAAAGAATAAAAACCAACCTATAACAACTATCTCAACATTCTGATCTCTCTATTGATATTTTGATAATGAATTTCCTATTAACTATAAGGAAGAGATTGCTCTCACAACTCTCTTACTCAAGCCCACTTTGATAATTTTAAGGGAAGGAATTGCCAACTATGGTCTTTTTCCTTAACTTATAATGATATCAATAAAGTATTAATGGAAAATCCTACATATAAAGATAAGTGAAAGAGAAATGAATAAAAATGAATATTGACATTCAAATTCCTAAAAGAAATATTCATAATAATTACAAATAAGAAAAGTAAAAAGAGTTAAGTAAAGAGAATTCTAATCCTTTACTCATGAATAATGACTTCCTCTTCCTTGTTAGTCTTATCTTCAAACCATAAACTAACTAGAAATTAAAACCTAAGACTATTATTCTTTATTACACTCTCAAATTAGAAAAATAAATGATTGATCTATCTCTTGATGATGATTCTCAAAATAACTTCCAAGGTACATATAATTTTTCAAGCATCAAGTCCCTTCAAATGCCCCTCAATAATTATACAATCCTTGGTGAAGCTTTGTGTCCTTTCAGGTGACTTTTCAAGCTTAACTATTTTTAACTGCCATCTATCACGCTCGCGACTCCTGTCGCACTCGCGACAAAGCATGCTCAATCCTTGTTCAGTTTCCCTCACGCTAGCTGCCTTTGCTCTTCCCTACTACCTGTCCTAACCCAGCTTCCATTGTTGCGCTCACAATATAACCTCTTCTTCACTCCTTCATCTTGCTCTTACTTAGCCATATTTCCCATTTAAGCTCCAATACTCTTGTAGAACAAATAAAACACACAAAACACATAAAAACAACAAAATATGCATAAAATACCAAAACATTAAGTACTATACTTAATAAAAATAAGCACAAACAGATATTATTTATGTGCTTTTTAAGCTCATATCAGCTATCTTTGCAAGATAGAAAGATTTTAAAGGTTCACCATGTTCTGATTAGTGCAAGATGGAAAAATATGAATAGATGTGTCTTTCTCACTTAAGATTGTAAAGGTTTATGACACTTCAACCTATGCAAGATGTATGGAAGGTGAATAGAGGCATCTTTTATGCCTAAGATTATGAAGGTTCGCGATGTTTCAATCTAAGCCTAAGATTATGAAGGTTCATGACATTCCAATATGTGTAAGATCGAAGGACTACAAATAGAGGCATCTCTCATGCATGTGATTGTAAAGGTTTATGACATTTTGATATGTGCAAAATGGAAGGATTGCTAACAGAAGTTTCTGTCGCACCTAAGATTATAAAGGTTCGCGACATTGCTATCTTTGCAAGATTAAAGGAATGCAAACAAAGGCATATTTCCTACCTAAAATTGAAAAGGTTTATGATGTTTCAATTAGTGTAAGATGGAAAATATATGAACAGAGTTGTCTTTCTTACCTAAGATTCTGAAGATCCACAATGCTCTGATCTATGTAAGATTGAAGGAATACGAATAGAGGCACCTTTTATGCTAAAGATTGTGAAAGTTCATGATGTTTTGATCTCTAAAGATAGAAGGAATGCGAACACAGGCATTTTTTACACCAAATTTTTTGAAAGTTCTTGACGTTGCAATCTATGTAAAATCTAAGGATAAAAAAAAGGCATCTTTTATGCCAAAGATTGTGAAGGTTCTCGAATTTCTAATCTATGCAAGATCGAAGGAATACAAACAGAGGCATCTTTTGTGCTTAATATTGTGAAGGTTTATGACTTTGTTATCTTTGTAAGATTGAAGGAATGAGATTAGAGGCATCTTTCCCACCTAAGATTATGAAGGTTCATGACATTCTGATAAGTTTAAGATAGAAAAGATACGAACATATGTGTCTTTCTTGCATAAGATTTTTAAGGTTCGTGATGCTCTAATCTATATAAGATCAAAAAAGGCAAATAGAGGCATCTATTATGCCTAAGATTGTGAAGGTTTGAGACATTTCGATCTATGAAAGATTAAAGAAATGTGAACAGAGGCATCTTTCAAACCTAAGATTATGAAGGTTCATGATGTTCATATCTGTGCAAGATCAAAGGAATGAGAATAGAGGCATTGACCGATGTTTAGCAAGTATACTAGATCGGTTAGTAATATAAGAAAGTATAATTATGATCCCAAATATTGAATCTAAGGGAATATGAATTGCTAAGTATAATATCTATAATTGAGCTGAATTAATCTAAAATTATTTTTCAAGTTTTTGAATTGAAAGCAAAAACTAAACCAAATTAACAATTAAGCAAAATAAAAAAAAACTAAACTAACATTAATTAAATATAGATTAATAACTAAAATACTTATGCTAAAGGAACTATCTACCTTAACTTCTATTGCAATGACTTAAATTAAAAGTAACACAAGTAATTATGGAAAACTAGTAATATAAAAATATATCTTATTCAAAATATCATTCTAAGCATTAAATCCTCTTATTAGGAATAATCTAACACCTAGTATAAAGATATAGTTTTAAACTCTTAAACCTTCATTAGACCTTCTCGAGAGAGATCTAACTCTAGCCCATTCTTAATTTAACATTCTTAACTTTAAATCAACTCATGAACAATAAATCACTGCTTTAATTCTCAGAGTGCAACAATATATTGATATAAAAAGAACAGGCATATCATTGATCAAAGTAAAGTCTAAATTAGCATTCAACCATCTATTCGAAACAATAAACACCAATTCAACCATAACCGAAGATAAGGTTTAGCAAAGGAATTAAGAAATAACAACTCACATTAAAATTAAGCTCAAACTCGAGTCTTTACAGTAAAAGTATGAGGGTTCAAATTTCCCTTAGCAAAAGTAAGGAATTACTTACCAAATATGATTAAAATAAAATAAAATTAAAATGAAGAGATGCAATACTCATGAAGCTTCAAACTTACTCTTAATGACTTCTCAGAACATGCAATAGAAAGCTTGAATCTTTAAAATAATTGAAAAACAAGAAGAAAACTAAAACTAGGTCTAAAATTACTTTACAAATTGACAAAAGAAAACTAGGTCTAAAACTAAGGAAAATTTATAAATTTAACTCCACTCTAGGTCTCTCTTAATTCTGGCATTTAAGTGTGCTTAACTACTCTAAAAAGAAGAAGTTTGATGCCTTATAACTTCCTAAACCATATGACATAAGAGTTTTATCATGTTTAGAATAACTTTATTAGGTAAAGGCTTGAGACACTCGATAGAGTGTTTTTATTTCATCTTATTCCTTAAGTCACACTCTGAAGAGTCTTTAAACATATGATAAAGTATTTTGCACTTGGGTGAGTACTTTAGGCTACTGTACTCCATGTGAACCAATTTTTCAATCTTTCTAATTTGCACCAAAGTCTTTCTTTTTCCACATACCTTCATATTTATTTCAATTTAGCACCTAAAAATACCAAATTGTAATTAAGTCCATATAAATCTCAACTAATAAAATTAAATACCAAATTAACATTAAATTAATCATCTTAAACACCTAAAAATATACTAAAAACATATTTATAATTCACAACTATTAGGAATCTTTCATGCTTAAGATTATGAAGGTTTACGACATTTTAATCTGTGCGAGATTTAAAAAATCTAAATAGAGGCCTCTTTTTTGCCTAAGAGTGTGAAGGTTTGCGATGCTTCGATCTATTTAAGATCAAAAGAAGGCAAATAAAAGCATCTTTTATGCCTGAGATTGTAAAGGTTTGCGACATTCTAATCTGAATAAGGTTGAAGGAACATGAATAGAGGCATATTTTGAGCTAAAGATTGTGAAGTTTCATGATGTTTTTCATACGGAAGATTTTGAAGGTTTACAATGTTTTGCTATGTATAAGATGGAAGGAATGCGAACAGAGGCATCTATTGTATCTAAGATTATGAAGATTTTTGACATTGTTATCTTTGGAAGATTGAAGGAATACGAACATAGTTGTCTTTCCCACCAAAAATTATGAAGGTTCATGATGTGTTGATCAATATAAGATTGAAAAAATATGAATAGAGGTGCATTTCTCGCCTAAAATTGTGAAGGTTCATTATGCTCCAATCTGTGCAAGGTCGAAGGAAGGAAAATAGAGAAATCTTTTGCTCTTAAGATTTTGAAAGTTCATAGTGTTTTGATTTATGCAAGATCAAAGGATAGTGAACAGAGGCATCTTTTGGGCCAAAGATTATGAAGGTTCATGACATTTCAATCTATACAAGATCAAAGAAATACAAACAGAGGCATCTTTCCAGCCTAAAATTGTAAGGGTCATGACGTTTTAATCTGTATGAGATCAAGGAATGAAAATAGATGTGTCTCTCCCTTTTAAGATTGTAAAATTTCATGATGTTTTTATCTGTGCAATATCAAAAGAATGTTAAAAGTGTCACCTTTTGTGTATAATATTATGGAGGTTTGATATGTTTTGATCTATGCCAGATCAAAAGAATACGAATGAAGGCATCTTTCCCATCTATGATTGTAAAGGTTTGTGATGTTTCGACCTATGCGAGATCGAAGGAGTGTGAATAAAGGTATCTTTCATGCCTAATATTTTGAAGGTTCACAATTTTCTGATCTGTGCCAAATTGAAGGTATACAAATAAAGGCATCTTTTTCACCTAATATTATGATGGTTTGTGACGTTTTGATTTGTGTAAGATTGAAGTAATGCAAAGAGAGGCATATTTCTCGCTAAAGATAATAACGTTCCGATCTGTGAAAGATTGAAGGAATGCGAACAAAGGCATCTTTCCAGCCTAAGGTTATGAAGATTTATGATGTTCTAATTTGTGCAAATCAAAAAAATATGAATAAAGGCATCTTTCTTACCTAAGATTGTAAACATTCACGACATTTCGATATGTGCCAGATCGAAGGAATATGAATAGAGGCATCTTTCACATTGAAGATTGTGAAGGTTCATGACTATGCCAAATCGAATGAATACGAACATTGGTGTCTTTTATGTCTAAGATTGTGATGGTTCTACATGTTTTAATCTATGCAAGATCGAAGGACTACGAATAAAGGTGTCCTTCATGCCAAAGATTGTGAAAGTTCGTAATGTTTTGATTTATGCAAGATTGAAGGAATGTAAACGCAGTTGTATTTTATGCCAAGGATTGTGAAAGTTCGCAACATTGTAATTTGTGCAAGATCCAAGGAATGCGAATAGAGGTATCATCCATACTTCAGCTTGTGAAGGTTCTCAAATTTTCAATCTGTGCAATTTTGAAGGAATGCAAACAGAAGAGCCTTTCATGCTTAATATTATGAAGGTTTACGATGTTGCTATCTTTACAAGATTGAAGAAATGTGAATAAAGGTGTCTTTCACACCTAAGATTGTGAAAATTTATGACATTCTGATCGATGCAAGATGAAAAAATGTGAACAGAGGTGTCTTTCTCACCTAAGATTGTAAAGTTTCGCAATGCTGTGATATGTGCAAGATCAATGAAAGGGGAATAGAGGTATCTTTTGTATCTAAGATTGTGAAGGTTTACAACATTTCTAATACGTGTAAGATCAAAAGAATACAAACAAAGGCATCTTTCGAGCCAAAGATTATGAAGGTTCGTGATGTTTTGATATGTGCAAGATCAAAGGAATATGAATACAGGCATTTTTCGCACCTAAGATTGTGATGTTCTGAACTATACATGATCAAAGGATGATACACGGAGGCATCTTTTGCACCAAAGATAGTGAAGGTTCACGACATTTTAATCTATGTAAAATCAATGGAATACAAATAGAGGCATCTTTCCTACCTCAGATTATAAAGGTTCGGGATGTTATATGTGCAAGATCAAAGGAATGAGAATAGAGGCATCTTTTGTGCCAAAGATTCTGAAGGTTTATGATAAAAGATTCTGAAGGTTCATGACATTTTGATATGTATAAGATCGAATGAATATGAACACATTCATCATTTGTGCCAAATGTTGTGAAGTTTTATGATGTTTTGATCCGTTTAAGATAAAAAAAATGCAAATTAAGGCATCTTTCATGCCTTTGATAGTGGAGGTTCATGAAATTTTGATCTGTGCAAGATTGAAGGAATGCAAAAAGAATTTATTCAACATTAAAGGAATACGAACAGACGCTTCTTTCCCACCTAAGATTGTGAAGGTTAGTGATATTTCGATATGTACAAGGTTAAAGGAATATAAATAGAGGCATCCTTCCCCTCTAAGATTGTAAAGGTTCGTGACGTTTTAATATATGCAAGATCTAAGGAATGTAAATAGAGGCTTATTTCTGACCTAAGATTGTGAAGGTTTGTGTTGTTATGATTTGTGTGAGATCTAATGAATGCAAATAATGGCATTTTTCACGCCTAAGATTGTGAAGGTTCAAGATGTTCCTATCTATGCGATATCAAAGGAATTTGAACATAGGCATTTTTCACGCCTAAGATTGTGAAGGTTTGTAATGTTCTGATCTATGCTAGATTGAATGAATGCTGTAGAGGTATCCTTTGTGCCAAAGATTGTGATGGTTCGTGATGTTTTGATCTGTGTAAGATCAAAAGAATGAGAATAAAGGCATCTTTCATGCCTAAGATTATGAGGGTTCGCGATGTTTGCGATCTGTATAAGATCGAATGAAAGGGAAAAAAGGCATCTTTCATGCCTAAGATTGTGAAGTTTTATGATATTCTAATCTGTGTGAGATTAAAGGAATCCAAATAGAGACATCTTTTGCACCTAATATTGTGAAGGTTTGCAAAGTTTTGATCTATGCTGGATCGAAGGAATTCGAGCAAAGGCATCTTTCATGCTTAAGATTGTGAAGGTTCCTGCTGTTTTAATCTATGCGAGATTAAAGGAATACTAACAGAGGCATATTTCGTACCTAAGATTTTAAAGGTTCTCGACATCATAGATCAAAAGAATGTGACCAGAGGCATATTTCTTGCCTAAGATTTCAAAGGTTCACAACATTCTGATTTGTATGAGATCAAAGGAATGTGAATGGGGGCATCTTTTTCGCCTAAGATATTAATGGTTTCAGCATTTCAATCTGTACGATATCAAAGGAATGCGAACAAAGGTATCTTTTATGCCTAATATTATATAGGTTCACAATGTTATAATCTATGTAATATTGAAAGAATGCGACCAGAGGTGTCTTTCATGCCTAAGATTGTGAAGGTTTATGATGTTTCGATATGTGCAGATTGAAGGAATAGGAATAGAGGCACCTTTCGCACCTAAGATTGTAAAGGTTGGCAACATTTTAATCTATGCAAGATCGAAGGATGGTGAACAAAGGCATCTTTTGTGCCAAATATTGTGAAGGTTCATGACATTTTGATCTATGCAAGAATGAAGGAATACAAACAAAGGTGTCTTTCCTTCCTCAAATTGTGAAGGTTCAGGATGTTACCTGTGTAAGATTGAAGCAATACGAATAGAGGCATCTTTTGTGCCAAAGATTTCGAAGGTTCATGACATTTCAGTCTGTACAAGATCAAATGAATGCGAACACAAGCATCTTTCATGCCAAAGATTGTGAAGGTTCGCGATGTTGTGATCTTTGCAAGATCAAAAGAATGTGAATAAAGGCATCTTTCATGCCTTAGATTGTGAAGGTTCATGACGTTTCGATCTATACAAGATCAAAGGAATGCAAATAGAGACATCTTTCTCACCTATGATTGTAAAATTTTGTAATATTTTAATCAGTACATCATCAAATGAATACGAATAAAGGAATCTTTCCCACCTAAGATTGTTAAGGTTGGCGACATTCCAATCATTACGAGATCAAAGGAATGTAAACAGAGGCATCTTTCCCCACTAAGATTGTGAAGGTTCCTCAACATTTCAATCAATGCAAGATCTAAGAAATGTAAATAGAGGCATCTTTCCAGCCTAAGATTGTGAAGGTTTGCGATGTTCCGATCTATACAAGATGTAAAGAATACAAATAGAGGCATCTTTCGCACCTAAGATTGTGAGGGTTCACGATGTTCATATCTAGGCGATATCAAAGGAATTCAAGCATAGGCATTTTTGCACCTAAGATTGTAAAGGTTCATGATGTTTTTATTTATGCTAGATTGAAGGAATACTAACAGAGGCATCTTTCACTCCTAAGATTATGAAGGTTTGTGACATTTTGATCTGTGCGAGATTGAAGGAATACTAATAGAGGCATCTTTTATGCTAAAGATTGTGAAGGTTCATGACATTTTGATCTGTGCAAGATCGAAAGAATGTGAGCAAAGGTATTTTTCTCACTTAAGATTTTAAAGGTTCGCAACGTTTCGATCTATGCAAGATCAAATGAATGTGAATGAAGGCATCTTTCTTGCCTGAGATATTAAAGGTTTGTGAAATTTTTATTTGTATGAGATCAAAGGAATGCGAATAGAGGTATCTTTTATGCTTAAGATTGTGAAGGTTTGCAACATCATAATCTGCGCGATATCGAAGGAATACAAATAGAGGCATCTTTTACGCCTAAGATTGTAAAGGTTCATGACATTCAGATATGTGGAAGATTGAAGGAATGCCAATAAAGGCATCTTTCGCACCAAAAATTATTAAGGTTCTCACCATTCCGATTTGTGGAAAATCGAAGGAATACAAATAAAGGCATATTTCCTACCTAAGATTGTAAAGGTTCATAACATTTTAATCTGTGATAAATTGAAGGAATACGAATAAAGGCATATTTTTTGCCTAAAATTATGAAGGTTTATGACATTTCGATCTATATGAGATTGAAGGAATGCAAACAAAGGCATCTCGCACCTATTTATGAAGGTTTACGAGTTTATCCCATAAGCGATGCTTTATGAAGGGCGTTATTAAATAGGGGATGCTTTGTATCTTTGTCAGGCCCATTTGTTGATCACCATATAGGGGGATCATCTATTATTCCTTATGTCCAGTCAAAAAGGACAATCATGTGATTATAAATAGTTAATTTAGGGAGCATTTTCATACCTTTTGAGGGTTTTATCTTTCTTTCATTTGTGAAGCTTTGAACTTTATTTTTTCGAGTTTCTAGGTTTTGGTTCTGAAGTGCTTTTCACTCCATTTCTTATGCCCTTTTTTACCAAGTTTTCTTCACTTAGATGTCTTACAATTATCTTTCAAACTCAGATTCTTCGTCTTTATCTTTGTACTCCTCTTCATCTTCCCACTTGTAAAACCCTTTTTTAGATATTTTAGGATCTACTTCCTGGTTGTAAATTAAGGATTTATTTTTCCCGATTACCCTCATTTAAAGATGGCCTTAAGTAGAAACTCGAGTGTGTCTAGTGCTGGCTATGCTTTTGATCTTAGCCTTTTGGAGTCATATAGGAGAAAAGATCCCATAAAAAATCATACAACATTGGAAGCTGCTTATGTAAGAGATTTAAAAGAAATGTGTTAGTTGCCTAAGGATGTAGTTCTTCTTTCTTACCCATTATCCATACCAGTAATGGATGGGCTATATTTAGAAACCCTTCAAAATGGTTTATCAAGTTTTAAGGTTATCTGAAGCATAGTTTGGGATTTCCCTTATTTCCTTTCGAACATGGCATTCTTTGTGGTTATAGAATTACACCCAACTAGTTAAATCCAAATGGGTAAAGAATGATTGCTTATTTTAGGATTCATTATACGCAACTTGGAATCATTCCATCTCTCAAAATTTTTACTTGTTTCTTATATTTGTTTGGTCAGGAAGAGGGGATGGAGTATCACTTTACCTTTAGGAATAAGAGAAGGCTTTTTACCTTACTTGCTTCTATGAAAGGATTTAGAAAGAACTTTTTCTTGATTGTGAGAAAATGAGGTTTTGGTGTGAGTTTGCATTGGTTGGTGAAGCTTACTTTGCGAGAAGATCTAGCTTTCAATGTTCAAAAATATGACTCTAATATTCAAAAATTAACAAAGTATATGCAAGATCATGAAGATAACCTAATTAATTGGAAGACCTAACACTATAAAAAAAATGGCAATTAGCGATGGCATATCTTGTCGCTAATTGCCAAAATTTCGTCGCTAATTTAATTTAGCGACTGCATGACGAACAATCACTAATATATTAGCGATGAAATCCCAAATCAGATGCTAATTTAGGGATGGAAAATTTCATCGCTAATTAGCTTGTGTCGTCGCTAATTTATTTTCATAATTAGTCACCGGTATTATAATAATAATTTTTGGAGACTACATTTTTCGTCACGAATTTCATTGCTAATTATTAATTTATTGTAAAAGTTAGCGATGAAATATTAGTCACTTATATTGTCGCTAATTATTTGTTAAATTCTAACGTTTACACAGTAGTGACACTGTGTTGTCGCGAATCCGTCGCTAAATTATTGTATAATTTAATTTTTTCTTTTGTTGTATTTTTAAATTTTCATCCTGTACACAATAATCACTAATTATTTATTTTCATCCTTTACATAACAATAATCTCACACATACACACATATATTTATTCCAAATCAGAATATACTTCAATATATATATATATATATATATATATATATATATATATTTGAAACCTTACATAATATTATCCTCAAAAAATCTCTCATAAAAAAATAGTAATAATATCGTATAATCTCTGAAAGTAATATTCACAATTTGAGTTTCTCTTGTAAAAAAGTTTAGTTTCGGTTTCTCTTATACAAAAGTTTAGTTTGAGTTTGTCTAATATGAAAGTTTGATGTAGCATTACCATATGTCATCTTGGCTTCAATAATGGGAATATCTTCTCCATCATTAACATGATTATACCCATAACGTCATTTTCAAGTGCCAGTTTGTTCATCCTATACCACCTTATCTTTCTTACATTTCTTTATACCTGTGAAACCAATCAACAAAACACAACCAAGCACCTTAGTTTTCAGTAATAGAAATCCAAAATTAGTCAATGTTGGAACAAATGGTTTTGCTCTCAAGTGTAGAGAGAATTATTATTAAACCATATCAATCAACGCCAATTTTCACATAATTTTCACCCATATAACCTTTTACCATAATTAATAATAGGCCTCATGCTGACCGGAGCATTCAATGCATATTAAAAAAATAATAATAATATTAATCAATCTTCAATTACCTGAATGACAAATGAATTAAAACTTCTATCTTTTCATTAATTAGTTGCATATTGAATAGATATATTAGACATTTAATAAATTTGTTATGATGTTGTAAGAGAAAATAAAGTATAATTTGAAGATGGAGCAAAGAAAGTATTAGTGAAGTAGGGCAGGTAAAGTGCTTAGCTCACAAGTAGAATAATGTAATTGAATTCATTTAAATTAGAAGATGACTACGCATTTGGTATATATTATTACAACCTTAGGGGCTTTTTGTTTGTTAATAATACATAGTTCCTTAATTTCCTCATCAATGACAAGGGAAGGGAGAGCAAAATGCATAAACTAATGTAATTCATAAGTTGTTGATTGCCTGGTGGCTTTTAGTGACCTCTTTTGGCTTCAGCTACTAAATGAATGTGTAGAAAATCAATTATAGTGCAAATGATTGAAAGTCTAATAAATTTTTTTTCAATTTATTAGGATTCAGTCTTTCACTTTCAATCCTTTCAATTTCATTTGTCCTTTCCTCTTTGTGGTGGAGACCTTTCTCAACCTCACATAATCTCTCTTTTTTCGTATTCTTTCCCACTCAAGTAAATCTTCTCTCTATTTGTACCGAATTTGCTTGATGGCATAACCAATAGTATAATCAAGTGCCAACTGATAGATCTAGCCTCTGATAATAATTTCAAATCTTAACCTTCAGAAGTGCCAAGACTGTTCAAAACCATTAACAAAAGTTAACAGTACCATATTGGAAAATAGTGAACTTTAATCCATTTAGCTCAATTTTTAGGATTTTGTAGAAGGCATTATATTAATTAATAAAATTTTATCACTAGAACATTTATAAGCAAAGAAAGCCTCTTTAATATATGCCATGTCTTCTCCTTTCTTTAAAATTAAAACTTAAGCAAAGACGCCAAACACTTTAAATTTGGAACAAAAACAACTTAGATCCATTGAACTATGTAACATGAGCTCTTTAAAATAATATAGAAATATAGGACAAAAGAACAACAAACTTCTAGGAATGCAAACCAAAATGTCACATAAAGCTAGTTCTCATGGCAATTAAAAAATTGAAATCGCAATGGATAGATAGAACTTCATTTTTAGTAAAATGCAACAATTTTAATAGAGATGTTCAACAATTCTCTCAACAATGCAAGTTGCAAATAATGCTGTGCAAATAAGAAAGTCAAGAAGTCAATGTGGAATTCCTTGTTTACCTTACATTTAAGCTGAAGTTTGGCACTCTTCGAGCTGTATCTTGTAGTTGTGTAAAAAGCAAGTCAAGTTCTTCTATAGCTTTTGCAGCATCCTAGAGCTTCTCCTGCCACACAAAACATGAGATAAGAGACACCATCTCCTCCACTTTTATTTCCTTTAAGACACCATTAAACATGAGCTCTGTCAGGGTCAAATCATCAGCACTGCTAATTTCACATGCAACTTTCCCTTTCAGCTCTACTACATCATCACTTGTAACATATCTGCAATCAAATAATAATAGACGTGTAGTTACTGACCAGTCTACTGCATGTTTATAGAGGAAATAATTATTATAGAATTATTATAATTTGTTTGTAGCACAAGCACTACTCAGTATAGTAATCTATCCAAGTTGGAAATTAAGAAGAAACTCCTTTGGAATGAAGTCACCAATAAACAAAACAAATAATATAGAAAATTTTCAGAGTTTTTTTTTTCTCTTTCCTATCAAAAATAATAATCGCTGGATAGCCAACGCCTTAGAAAAAAAGGTCAACCTAACTGATTCAGACAATATCATACTCTTCTACTTTACAATTGAAAAAATAGAGCAAATTAAACATATACCATCAGGCACAAGAAACCAGGTTCAAGTGCCTCAGCATGGTTACTTAAAAAGACTAATAGACTAAGCCACACCGAAAGAAAAGGTTATAGCAACTTTGATAAAAAGAACTAGTAAGTTGTAAACTGCATACACAAAGTATATGCCAAAAATTAGATGAAATAACAATATGTTTCTCCTTTGTAACTAAAATGTATGCCTAAATAATCTCAAGATAATATTTAGAGAAACAATTATCATGGTAGAGATAAAGGGTCATACCTCAGAGATAAAAAAAAAAAGAAACAACAAGGGGCTCTCCAGGCTCTTTTAGCAGGACAATCTTGATGCTTTTTTTAGAAACGGCATCTCTGCTAACGACACATCTTGTAAGAACATCAACCGTGTAGCTTGCATCTTCAAGTTTTCTATTAGCATCATCTGGAAAAATTGAATTTATAATATAAACTAACTCGAATTGTAATGGCACTGAAGAACAGAAAACCAAAAAGAAAATTCTCACCTTTAGAAAAGCTTTTGACTCTATCAAAATTGATTATCACTCCCTAAGCTGCATGATCTTCAATAAAGATGACTAATATATTAAATGCACACAATTCTACCTTGTTTCATCTGCCCAATATATTAAATGCACACAATTCTACCTTGCTTCATAAATAATAAGCATTACTTTGGAGAAAACGCAATATCATGAGCATCCTTCTTCAAACTTTTATATTGTTAAATCAGATCATAATAGTTCTTTGAACTTTCTTCTTCTTTAATTATCAATGAGTCCATCTCTTCTTCAAGAAGTTTCATTTATTACTTTATACATTAGAATGAGTAACTTAACATTTGGTTCTGAAAGCCATTGAAGTAACTCGAACAAATTATACAAGTGGCCAGAATAACAGTGGGCTAGAAGATTTGCTGCTAAAATTTTTCAGATTTACAAAAAAATAAAATTACTCTCAGAAAACACACCCCCATGTCTATTAAATATCACCTCATGGGTGTACTTGTATAGTTGTGTTCTTGCCTTATTATATCCTGCAAAGAGATAAACTATAACTCCCCTAACTCTGTCTTTCAGGTTTCAGGAAGTTCTTTAAATTTTGGCTTTGGTCTCATTAACCTCTAAACAATAACTTCTACTTAAGCTCTAAGCCCCAATGTCCCTTATAGAATCAACAAGTAAACAAGCCATTCTCATTTTTGTCCTATCACATTATCAATAAGCACACATATACCAATGACTATCAAATAACATATTGATCTATAAAAATAGCCATCACACAATGCTTAATCACATATATGAGGGCCCCAACAATAGTTTTATATATATAACCTCAAGATCACAAGTGGTATCGTATACAAATTAATTGGTCCCCAAAATTGCTCTATTTTAAATTTTGACCATGTACAAGAAAAATAATCATATAAACTTGAGTAAAAACCAATTCAACTCTATAAAAGATGCATTGTAAGGCTCCATACTCACATCATTTAATAAAGGATATTCTTTTACATGTTCATGTAATGTCTTGCTTAGATTATGTCGGCATTCTTTGTCACCGACATACCCAAAAACCTTTAGTTTTGGAGTGAATTTGGCAATCTCTAAAACCCAACCATTTGTAACACTTAGAGGACACATTATCAATGCCAAAATTTTATAAGGAACGTAACATAAATAAATCCCAACTCTACTCTCAATCGTCTCCTTTAAGCCGCTTAAACTTAAATCATGCCTTTAATCTAATCAAATTCAAGCATCATTCTTTCAAATTAAAGAAGATAAAGTAAAGTCAATATAGCACTTACTATCGTGACCTAATTCATACCTTTATTCATGAACATAGCTACTGACAATTCTACAGCATACTCAAACGTATAAGACCACGACTAAAGAAATCTTCATATTATGGAGAAATTATTAGTGTAAGGGGACCACGGGCTATAATTGAGATCATTTGCTATAAGTTATTGACCGATATATGAAGGTATCAATTTATTTTGGGCCAAGACCATTAAAATATTCCACATATATATGCTTACAAAATTCTTGAAGATATAATTTCAGTATCTCATACCTTAAGGGTTGAATTTGCTTCAATCTGCCTGTTTTAATTCGTTAAATTTCACAACCTAAGCTAAGCAAGTATTATAAATTGGTTTACTAATAACTTGTAACCAAGTAAGCCTTGAAGGTTGATAATTCACCAAGGTTAAACTATTTATTTCCTTTAAATTTTAGTCACGTGCATAATCAATCAAATGTTCCTTATTTAGATTATACCTAATACTGCCTAGCTCTAAATGTGTGTGTGTGTGTGTATTAGCAAGTAAGGACATAATACATTCTTACAGTTAAAGCAAAGACATCTCTTTAACTTCACAATTTAAATCAATTGAATAAAACAAAATTAGTCTATCAAGATAAAATTCAACTAACTAAATTTTATAATTTATTAGCTCACTAAGTTAAGCTAACTCATCTCCTTTGCATCTTAGTTGTATGCTTAACTAATCATTGTGTACTTTTAATCCATTTTCTTTGTCTCGCATATAAGTCATAGAAAATACTTCCTAGTTCTATATATATATATATATATATATATATATCATAATTATGTATTTCAATGAGTTCCCTTTACTGTCGAGAGCATGTCAACCATTTTTGTTGACCACTTAACTTAAGCAAATAAGGAAATCTATCTTGGTTTACCACATCATAATTCACAACGGGGAAGTCAACAAGTTGAAAATTCAAATTTTTCATTACAAGCCCAGAATTCGAGTTACATATATATATATATATATATAGGGACAACTAACCACCCAATTTATAATTATAATTCCATTTGTCTCAAATTATAATTCTATCTTAATTTTTTAATTTAGACAAATTTACTAACTTGAAGGGAACCTAATTTACAAATGAAACTAGCCAAGTGAGCACTCTTAACTCTTTACGTACCAACTAAACCCCATTTCCTTTCAAGCTCAGATTTCATAAATCCAACAATATACCCAATATACCAAAATCTATACTTACATAATATATAAATTCAAAGAAATATACCAAAATTAGATATCAATTTCTTCAATTTCCACTTGTAAAAGCTTTAATTCTTTTTCTTTTATCACCATCTCACTTTCTTTTTCTCATAGATAAATCCATAAATTAACAGCAATCCTTCATCAATTATATGCTAATACATAATTTACAACAATCCCAAATATCTAACTACTTAAATAATCAATTAACTAAAAATAAATAAATTTTCCCTAATTAAATTTCCTTAATCCCTAAATCTGAAATTCTTTTATATCTTTTAAATTTTTACCATAACTCACTAAATAAATAGTTGATGAAGCTTACCACTTGAACAAATAGAAGAAATCATAGCCAAAATCAAGGAGAGAAGAGAAAGCTGAAACAAAGAGGAGATGAGGGTGGCTGCTCCTCTAACGCGATGGAAAAAAAGAGGTAAGAGGAGGAGGAGGCGACACTAGACAGAGCTGCAGTGGCGATGAAAGGCGACGGCGGTGGGCGGCAGGGTTGTCGTGGCCGGAGAAGGGGAGGGAAAGAAAGAAAATGAGAGAAGAAAAATGAAGAGGAAGGCAATTTTCTTGGAGGGGAACCCGATCCTCCTAAAACAAATATAAGGCAACCCAATTAAACCCCACCCCAAAACGACGTAGTTTTGGGTATGGAGGTTCAAAATTTCAATCTAGCCCTAAAATTTATTTATTATTATTTTTTATTCACAATTAAACCCTAATTCAATTTACAATATTTCACTTCATCTCTATTAAATTTATTTATTTTATCTCTATTTTATTTTTAAGTCTAGACCAAAGTCGGGTTTGATTGACTATTACTTAAGTAACTAGACTCGAGGTACTACATATTTAATGTTTGAATTTATTATAAATTGGATGTTATTATCTTGAAATGATTTAAAGTATGTATTTTTTTTGTGTGTATATATTAACCTTCAAATTATACTCACTCGTATAATATCCTCAATAAATTGACCCTCGTAAACTGATATCAGAAGTACTATTCACATATTACAAAGTATTGTCAGGTGACTCAAATTTTAGAGCGTTACAAATCAAACTCCCCAATTTCAGATCTTATTTCTTATTTCCATTAAGATAACTAACTTTTTTAGTATTGTTAGCAATTATTTTTCGATCTCTCTCTTACCTGCGATTAGAGATGATTGATGGATCTGGAAAGGAGCACCGAACCACCAAAAGTCTAAAAATAATACCTCTCGGATTTTAAGGCATTACATAACTATTACATATAATTGTATATAAATTTATATTTATTATGATAAGTTTATATTTATTTCTTTTTTTAAATAAGTTAAAATTTAATAAACAACCAATTCTATTTATTTGGATGCTAATTTTTATTTTATTATAGATAATTATGTGATCACACATAATGAATACATAATTTATTAAAATATGTAAAAAATATCAATTTCACTAGTTTTATAAGTAAATTATATTTAGTTAAATATATGGTATAATAAGAATACACGTAAAAAATATAATTATAATATAATACGATTGTAAGCGAAAAAATAAAAGTAAAAAATTATAATGTCCTTCCCAATTTTCATTATTTTATCTTTATATTTAAAGATGGTTTTATAATTAATATATATAATTAAAATTTCTAATAATTTAATAGCTGATCAAAATTTTGCAAAATAAAAATAAATTAAAAATTTTTATATTACTATTTTATAAATATTTATTTTTATTAATCTTCATAATGCAATTATATAATAATTGAAACAAATAGATTATTATTATTATTATTATTATTATTATTATTATTATTATTATTATTATTATTATTATTATTAAAATGTAAATTTTCTAAATAAATAACTTTAAATTTTGATATAATTGATAAAAAATTATTATCAAATTATAATATAAATTATAATTTTTTAAAAAAATAAAATTTCTATTTCATATGATCTATATTAAAATTACTTGAAATCATACATAAACCACGTGACTGAAAATAAAAAAATATATATATTTTTTTATTTTATTTGTGACGGATTAGCTACTAAATATTTTCATTGCTAATCTTTTTACTGAAATAAAATACTATTAGTGACAGAATAATCGTTAAACCATCAAAAAAAGTGGTGCTATATTTTTCCTCCAAAATTAGCGACTAAAACTTTGGTTGCTAAACTTTCTGGAACTAATTTTACAAAAAAATAAAAAAATAGCGACAGAGCTATTGTCGCTAATTCCATCACAAAATATGGCACGTTTATTTTTCGCCAATAATTAGCGACTGTTTATTCATTATGTCGCTATTTCATCGCAAAAAAATGAAAAATAACTTTCCCATGATGGAATTGAAAAATCGTCGCAAATTTACGATAAAAATAATGTCGTTGCTATTTTTAGTTATTAATTTACAGTTTTTTTGTAGTTATTTTTTGGATTAGCCAAATGTGAATCTTTAGGACCTTGCATGAGTTTTGATTTCTAACCAGTATCTAACTTGTACCTTATGATTTGATATTTTTCTTTCTCTTTTCCTAGCTTTTATGGACCTCGAGATGAAAAAGCGTATTTTTAAGTGAGCAAAAAAGACCCATAAGTCTCGAAAGAGAAAATCACATAAGGAGGAAGATAAAACTGCCCACTCTATTAAAGTGAGGAAGTTGAATTTCAAGGATAAGACTTTTAAGGAGTTCATAGAGGTTATCCATCTTGCCTAAGTTAATTTGGAAGTGCCTCTTGAATAGGTTTCCTTTGAATAAACTACATCTGAGGAACCATCTGCCACCGCCGTCAGACCCATATCTTTTCCTTCAATCGAGTCCATTCCTCTCAAGGAGGTGATAAGCTAGAGATTTGGTAAGGGTGTTTCATTCATAGTTTGCATATGCTAAATTATATGATAAGGGGTGTTTTATTGGAAAAAGATATGAACAATATTGGTCTAGTTGCTTTATTAGGTAGGGAATTGGCTAAGATAAATTTTGATGCTTGCCAGGTATATGTTTGCACATCATACTTTCTTTTGGATTTTTTTGATTTTTTAAAGCCTTACTTTCTTCTACCTTATATAGGTTATGCAAAGGGCCATGCAACTTTATGGTGAGAACCTAACTTAGAAGGAGAAATTCATTGTAAAAACTCAATCTGAGCATAAGTTAAAAGAAAAATTGGAAGCTGTCAAGGCTGAACATGCCTCCCAAATAAACTAATTGTGCTTGTAAGTGAAATGACTTCAGTCAAAGGTAAAGTCGACGAAGTCAATCAACAAACAACTCGAGAAAAAATTAAACCTTGCAGATTATGCTTGTCTAAAGAAGCTAGCCGATCAGAAAGAGCAATCGATAGACCATTTGGGAGATCTTCAAAGTGATCTTATTACTCGCATACAACTAGAGTGTGATAGAGTTTCCCTATCAAGATTTTAGTTTCATGAAAGATCTTTCTTTGCTCCCTGATCTTCCAATTAAAAAGAAAGAAAAGGTCGTGGAGGAAGAGGAAGAAGATTCGAATGGAAACACTAGGGATTAATAGAATATTCAATGTAAATAAAAGTCCCTTTGCTCTATTTTCTTTGCTTATAATCGAAACTTTTGTATCGATAGAGTTACTTTTTTATCTTTTCGTTTTGTATACCCATTTATACTGAGCATGGTATTTTTCCAGTACTTTTGATGTATCGTTAAATGCCGATAATCTTTATCAAGGATTAACCAGATATAGCCATCAAGTTTTAAGTGTATGTTATCAAGAAATGTGACTCTAAACTTTAGGATAATAATAAATTTAGAGTTTGTACGCATACTTGGACTTTGTCGATTGAAATATGAAGTTAATTCTAATTGCTGCAAATTTGATCGGATCTCTTATTGCCTTATTAGTAATTATTCAATATGATTTGAGTCTATCATAAAGCCAGAATTCGATACAACAGCCAATGATGTGTTAATTAAAGAAATAAATGCTTTAACAAAGTCATCGATCTTGCTACTAAGATTTAAACAAGTAGATCGAGAATGCATCAATCCACAAGATTAACTAATCTTAGTCGTGGAACCGATTAGTTGGAGTAGCTATTTCAGGAATCAATCACTTTGACTTACTTTGTTTTGACTTATTAAATTTAGTCATCTTTAATTTTCATGTCTTTTAATGGCATAGCTTTGAAATCTTTGAATAGCTAGCTCATTTAAGACTTTGACGCTTTGTTTCTTATGCTTTTAATATGATGATGCTTCAATTTTTTATTCCTTATTAATTAAAGATTGCCAAGTGGTACCTATTATTAAAGATCTTTTAGGTCTTCTTACAAATAGGTGCATCCCTTAAAGGCATTAAAAACCTCTATTCTCTTTTTTACAATCTTTTAATGGAAATTTTTGTGTACTCTGAGATTTTTCAACCTTCTACTGTTCTTTCTAGTTTTCACCATTTTAGGAAGATGAATGAACCTTTTTCCCTTAATGGGTCTTTCTATATCGTGGCATCACCTGTTGATAATAGGTGGCATTTAATCTATATTTTCCTCTTTAGTTCCTTTATTCCACCTTTCACTACAAAAAAAAATGATTTTACCGATGGATTTTACCGATGGACTCATATTCCATAGGTAAAATAAGGATATTACCGACCAAATGGATAATGCATCAGTAAAACTAATGAATTAGATAAACAACAATATTTTTACCAACGAATTTAATTATTCATTGGCATATTTGAAGGGAGCTGTTGGTGCCAATTATTTTCGACCATTTTACCGATGATTTTGTCCATTGATAATTTATTTTCTCATTTTATTGACGTAGAGACGGAATTTCTGTCGATAACATAAACATTTACTGACAGATTTTATGATGGATTATTTTTCTGTTGGTAAAAAATTGGGGGAATTTTTGGCGCCTAATAAAGCGACGAAATATTGATGAAAATGTAAGGTGATGGAATTATAGTTATTGCGACGGTTTGATTTCACCTGTAATTCTGTTGGTAGTCTTTTACTAAAATTTTTATATTTAATTTTAATAAAAAAAATTTACGGTTAAAAATTTTAGGTTAATAATATCCCAATGTCGGCTTTTCCTCTTTCAAGCCTTAGTCTCGTCTCTCTATCTTTTCACCGCGCAAAGTCGTTCTTCGCCATCTCGATGGCAAGGTTCCCCCCTCCGTTCTTTCACCATTGTCGACATCTCATTGCGTATCTTTGATGGCTTTAGTTTGGTTGTTTCTTCCTTTTTGGGTGTGCTGGCTATTTCTCTCGCTGAGTTTGGTTTGTCTTTAGTTTCGATTTAGGTTTCGGTGTTCTTCTTGCTTCATGTCAGTTTGGCAGTTTGGAGTGGTTGAGCTGAGTTCTCAGCTTTATTTCCCGCCTTACTCTATATTTTTGTATCAGTTCTTTTGGCTTTGTTGGGTTTCTTGTGACTCGATTTTTTTTGCTTGGCTCTATTTCTTACTGGAGGCATGGTGAAATACCACCAAGTTTGTATTCCTTATTTTTTGTCAATGTCTATGTGTGTCTGACTCTCAAATTTAATTGGGTTATGGGTATTTTTAGTTAAATTTGTCATTTGGCTTTTTCTAATCTATGGTACAGAGGGACACGTGATTCTAGAAGCATCTCTCAATCATCAAGATTGTGTATTAGCTAATATTTTGGATACTCATTTCCTCTACTCTAGCAATCCTTCTCAAGCTCCTTTTTCATATCCAAGTTGCAAAACATCGACTAATGGGTTCTTTTCTTCTCAGGTTTTGGCAGATGTTTGCACCTTCTTTGTTTTAATGATTGAAAGTTTATTTATTTGTTTTTACAGGAATAAGCAACTTGTTATGAGAAAACGATGTTTGAAACAATTAGTTCTTTGATTTCTGAGAATAGAAATGATGATGTTGCTATTGACTGCCATGCTAAGATCGGAAAATCTCTTTGATTGATGTTGATAAAAAATTTGTTTCTTCATTTTCTATGTGTTGCAAGAAATTTCAGTCTAAAGCATACTTTATACAAAGTTTTCACTCATTTTGGGACTCGTTGATTCTAATGAGTTTTGATTACGCCTATTTTTTACCCCAATTTTTAACTTGATCGGTGTTTACTCCTTAATTTTGCTGTCCTCGAGGACAAAACAAGTGTTTGAATTGAATGTTTTGTTGTGGCACAGAACATGATGGAACAAGGGGATGGTAGGAATTTAGTACATCTTATGACATTTGCTTTTCATAGTTTTTAGTTAAGTGATGAAGAATATATCACTAATGTTGTCTTGCTGAAATGGCCTCAACACCGAGTTAGCCATAAATAGTATTTTTTGATAGTGAATAGTATTTTTTGGGCCTAAAAGTAAACTCGAAAGTCAAAAATATTTTATTGGACCATTGAAAAGTATTGGTCATGGTGAGTTTGGGGTTAAAATTTTAAGTGAAACTGAGGTCATGGACCTCGAAAAGTCAAAAATATGAAAAATGTAGCGAGTCAATTTCCCTGATAGGGAAGGTAACTTGACTTTGTGTAATTTTTAAAAATAGTAAACGAACTCCGAATATTGCCAGATTTTATAGGTCTTTATGAATTTTTATGTAGAATATTTTGGTAATGAGAATTAAATTTTTCTATAACACCGGTAGTTGTTGAATCGGACTGATAAATTTAAATCGAACTGATAATGGACTCCGAATCAAAAATTTGTGTCCCACCTATTTTTGATGTGATAAAAATTGTGGAATTGATTTTAAAATGAATAGGAGCTTTGAAAGTGAGAAATAATTTTGAAGGCCAAAGTGGTAAAATTATGGATATATATATATATATATATATATATATATATATATATATATATATATATATATAAAGAAAAAAAGGCAACCGACTCTGGCCATAAATTGGCATAGAAATTTGGTAAAAGAAAAGAGATAAGAGATAAGAAAAGTAAAGAAAAAAAGATGAATTGAAAAAAAAGGGGGGGACAACCGACTTTGGCCACAAATGGCCATAAAAAGTTGGTAAAAGAAAGAAAAAACAAAGTTGATCAGATGTAAAGAAAGAAAAAAAAGGAAGCAGGAGACGCAAGGCAGGGAAAGAAAGAAAAAAAAAAGAAGAAGAAAAAGAGAAAGGAGGGAAAGGATGGATGCCACCTCACGCCGTCCACCACTGCATGGCGAAGAGTGGCGCGGCGGTCACTCCCTCTCCGGCGTCCAATGCCTGGAAGGGATGGCAAGTTTTTAATGTGGCAATCGATTTTTCCTCCGTTCCGGCAAGTCAAGGTAGTAGACGGGGACACCACCACCACTGATCAACTCCCGACGATGAAATTAGTCTTTCGGTACCCATCACTCCTCCTCATTCGTCGATAATGGATAGATCGGTCGTGGAGGAGGTGAAACTTTTTGGCTCCGATTCTGACCAAACTAGCCGGCAGTTAGGAGCGTGACAACCAAAAATGAAGTTAAAAGGTCCTAATATATGAGATGGTAGTGTCAGATTGTCACCGGCGAGCCTCCAGCGATTAGTCCGGTGAGTAAATTATTAAGCGAATTATAGTGAATTCGACCGTTAAGGTATGTAACTACAAAATCTTTTAATTTCCCCTTAATGTGTTGAATTTTTTTCCTTTATATTTATTAAGAAAAATATTAAATTATTGAGTAAAATTGAAATTAATGTTATGATTGTTCAATTAAATTTTAATTAAGCCTAATATAATGTATAAATTGAATTAAGGAAATTTATTAAGAAATTTTCTTTATGAATCAAAAATTTCCTTTTAAAGGAAATGAATTATTGTGTTGTAAATTAATAAAATTAAGTCCTAATTTGATAGAGAAAATGAAATAATATGTCTATAAATTGTTATAAAAATTATAGAGATTTATATGAATATGTTTGGATTATTTATTGAATAAAGAATTTGATAAGAATAGTGAATTTTTGTTAATTATGTTATAAAATAATAATAAGCATAAAATAAATTGACCATACATTTTTATGAAAATTTTAGAGAATTTTTAAGTGAATGTATATACGTATATGATGAAGTATGGTAAAATAATTCATAAAATATGCAAAAATGATCATAATTAAAGAACAATATTCACATAAATTTTTATGGAAGTTATGTGATTTATGGGAATAATTTAGAAAGTAAATATGAAACATGTTTAATTGAAATATTGAATTGTTGAGAAATAATTCAATAAACAATTAAAAGTTGGTAAATTAATGTAATTTAATTTACAATTCATATAAAGAAAATGAAGAGATTAAAAGATAAATTTTTAGAAAATAAAAAGTATAGTGAATAAATTAACCGTATTGAATTATTACCAAATAATTCATAATTTGAATAAAAAAGGTGAATTATTATAAATAATTCACAGTACATATAAAAGTATTTCGAATTTCGATCAATTGTCAAATTTAGACCTATAAAGTAGGAAATTATTTTAAAGTCAAAGAGGATAAAATGAATTTAAAAGTAAATTATTGAATTATAAGTAATAATTCATAAAGTGTAAAGTGTTAGAGAAAAAGAAGAAATGGTAAATTATAATAATATAATTCACCAAGTGTATAAAAGTATGAAAAATATATTTGGCTAAAAGGAAGTGATTTGAAAAGTTATATGTCCGAAAAGTATTAAGCATTCAAATTGAATTATTGTATAGTCAAAAGCACTAAAAAATGTACAATTGACAAAATGTTTTGTGATAAGAAAAAGGAAAAAAATTAAAATTTTTGAAAGTTTGAAAATCATTCCGAAAGTTTTTTACTGTTTTTGCCCTTAGCAATAGTGAGGTAGTGATATTCATATTCAGGATATAATTGGCTAGCCATAGGTACACCTTATTTTGCAATGCAAGTCATGGCAGTTTGCTTTGCTATGGGTCGGATCTTTGATCTCCATAGCTTCAGTGTAAAGTAAAAGTGAAATTGCATCTGTTTTCTGCTCTATGAGACTTCATCTTCCAAGATCATTTCTCTATATGTTCAGTAGGGCCCTTAGGTCCATGTCCCGCATATCCTTTTTTAGAGTCCTGTCATATTGCATTAGGGGCACATTGAAAAGAATAAATCAGAAGTGTAAAAGTAATTGAATGTAAATGTTATAAATGAAAAAGAACTTGATTGAAAGAAAATGAAAACTTTGGGATAAAATTGAAATTGTTCCCAAAGGTTGTAATTAATAAGCAAGAATGAAAAGAAAATGTTTATAAAAATAAAATATTTATGAAAAGACCCATGAGAATGAATTGATAATTTGTATACCAATTATTATTTTAAAAAAATAAAAAGTTCAAAAAATAGTGCTAATTATGTATTTAAAGTAAAAAATGATAATACTGTATTTAAGTGTAAAAATATGACTAAATAATAAAATTCTGAAAGTAAAGGTTAAATGAAAAATAAAATGATCAAACGACAAACAATTGTTTAGTTAAAATGAAAAAGGTTCATTTGTAAAAAGAAAAGAAAATAAAGATTTATATGCAGAGTGTTCCAAAATAATTACATCACTTTGCAATAAAGATTATAAGCCTTGAAATTTTCCACGCAAATTATTGAAAAGATCAAAGTGAATTAAAAGAATAAATAGTAAAAATTGTATTTAAATTACCTAATGGAACTAGGTACAGAAAAATTGCCATTAATGACATGAGTACCCATGTAACTCGTTAAATGAAACGACAACTGCATCAAGTGATTCAAAAGTATAGGACAAAAGATAGGTAAAGGTAGAAGTAAGAAACGTAAAATTAAAAGTAAATTTGTAATTGAATCACAATGAAAGTAGTGTAAAGTAAATTGAAAAGTATAAGATCAAAGTAAAACGATTACCAAAAATATTGGTAAATAATGAAAATAGTGTTAAAGAAATTAAAAGTAAATTTTTGATAAATAAGAATAAAATTTTGCATAATTTATGTAATTACGTTTTAATTGGGAAGTTCTAGGATAATAAGTCACCACTAAGTATTTCTAGTGCTCAGCATGTAGTGTTTACTACATGCAGGTTTTGAAGTATTGCAGGAGCTTGATACACGGAGAAGCAGAATTCGAAGATGAAGAAAGTTAGTTGTAATTTTATTTTTAGTATTTGTGGCATGTACATACTTAGACAGTGAGAGTATAGAACTAAATTGTATTGAAGTTAATGTTTGTTAAATGATAAATATTGTTACGTCTTGAGAATGTCAGTTAGTGAGTTGTAAATGACTATTATTGGTATGTGATTGATTGTCTAAAATGTATATTGCTATCTGATATGATTTGTTGTGCCTCTGAGAGGCTATGTGGATTGTTTGAATTTCTTAGGAGGCTAGTAAGCTCTTGCCGTTATGCCGCCGAAATTTCATAAATTGAATATTAATATTAAATTATATCAAAGTTGTTTGGCAGTGATTGAAGTTTGAAAAAAAATTACCATTTATCGCTAAATTTCGCATCGAAAAATATTGTTCTAATAAGGGTGTTACATTTAGTGGTATTAGAGCAAAGGTTTAAGCGGTTCTAAGATCAGAGTAGGATAAGGTTAAGTGATAGGTTTGTCTATATATACATGCCAAAAATAAGAGATAAGTATTAGGAATCTGACGTGTACATGCTCCCCTCTTTATTTTAAAAAGTGAAAAGTTGACATTTGACTGAGATTGTCAGATGTAAAGTGATTGATTTTGTATAGTAAAGATGATAGAGAGTGAGAATGAAAGTATTGCTGCTTGAGATCTCTTGGAGGTCATAGTAGGGAAATGAAGTGTGGACTGAAACTGAGTGTAAATATGAGTGTTGAAGTGTCTATGTGGATGAGAAACAGTCCAAAGAAGGATAAAGTAAGGAGTGTGTTAGAAAGTTAAAAAGGAATTGTATATTGAATTCAGATAAATTGTAAAGGACCAGAGATACCTTGATTGGATTGTCATGATTTAAAATTTTATTGACCAAATTGTTATAAGTTAAGGTTGTTTAAGATGCTCTGTATACCTGTTAGTGATTCCTCTATAGGTGTGGGGATTTGATTGCACATTACATAGTATCGAGATGGGTTATAACATCTGCATTATATGAGAATATGTGACAGTATTCTATTGCATACATGAAATCATACATTCATTGCATAGCATTTTACCTTCTTTGACAGTATTTGATCTGCATCATATCACATGCATAGACCCCACTTGATAGGATGAAACTGACAGAGGATATAATTAGCATAGAGACGACCAGAGAATGAGATGAGAAATAGTATACTTAAGATTATTTTCTATATCTGATGTAGCCCTTATAAGTTATTGGCCGTATCAGTTAGATTTTCTAACGCATCGACCACCTTTGTGAATTGATGGAAAATAGTTTTCCACCTTTACTTAGATCCATTTTAGTTAATTTGAGTAATCACCATCTGGTATGTTCTGAGACATAGAAAGAATATGATAAGTATTTAAGATTTATTCTGTAAGTATTGAAAGAAAAGCAACTATCTGCTCAATTTAGTGAATGTAACCTTTGGTTAAATGTGGAGTTCTTGGATTTAACCGGGTATTACGGAAAGATTAACGAAGTGGCTGAAACACTCAGCATAAGATCCGTATTTGATAAGGTGAATGAACTTAAATGAATATGTATGACTAAATAATAAGTAAGAATAATTAATGATAATATTTTTGGTTCTTCGAGCCATAAATGTCAAATTAGGCTCCAGATGTGGCATTATTAGCTAAATTATAAGTGAAACCGATATTGTATATCGGGTAGGAAAAAATGGCTCAGAAAGAGAAAGTTTTCTAACAGTCATTGTGAATAAGTTGAAAGATTCTTACTGAAGCCCACCGAGATAGTAATACTTTGCATCCTGGAAATCATTAGATGTACCAGGATTACAAGCTTAGTATTGAAAATCAGGCTGAAAAGTGTAATGTGCAGACATTGTAAGTGAATGTTTGATGTGTCAGCAAATGAAAGCGAAGCATTAGATTCTTTCGGGAATTGTTTAGACTTGTAATGATATCTGACTAAAAATGGGACAATGTGATCAGAGATTCTGTTATCGAATTGTCTGTACTTTAAAGAGAAAATATGTTATATAAGAGATTAGTGATAATCTCAACATTAGCATTGTAATCCACTCTTATACTGATGGTCAGTCAGAGTGGATAATTTAAATAATAAAAGAATGATTGTGAAAGGTATTTGCTCTTAGTAGAGTCTGTATGCGACAAGAATATCAAGTTCAATAGGAATCTGACTCTTATTGAGGTATTGTCAGAAAGGAATATCAAGTCCTTTATGTTGGACTTAATTTAGTGCAAAGAAATCAAGAAGGTTTAAGTTGCATTGAAATATAAAAAAAAATCTACACACAGGGTGATATAACCTATGAAAAGAGAGTGATGATAGTTTGAAAGTAAGTGAGTTCCATTAGCAATGATGCTTCGAAACCATTGAATGTTAAAGAAGTTTCAATAAGATGACAGTATCGTATCCTCTATTCTTCAAAATAAGTAAATTTCAAGGATGAAATTTCTTTTAGTAGGGGAGAATTGTAACGACCTCAACACCGGATTAGCCGTAAACAATATTTTCCGACACAGAATAGTATTTTTCGATCCGAAAAGTGCACCCAAAAGTCAAAACTATTTTATTGGACCATCGGAAAGTATTGGTCATGGTGAGTCCGGGGTTGAAATTTAAAGTGAAACTGAGATCAAATGAACCTCCAAAAGTCAAAAATATGAAAAAGGTAGCGATTCAATTTCTTTAGTACGGATGGTGACTTGATTTTGTGTTATTTTTAAAAATAGTAAGCGAACTCCAAATATTGCCAGATTTTATAGGTTTTCATGAATTTTTATGTAGAATATTTTGGTAATGAGAATTGAATTTTTCTGTGACACCGGTAGTTATCGAATCGGACCGATAAATTTAAATCGGACCAATAATAGACTCTGATTAAATAAAAAATTTGTGTCCCACCTATTTTTGATGTGACAAAAATTATGAAATCGATTTTAAAATGAATAGGAACTCTGAAAGTGAGAAAAAATTTTAGAAGTCAAAGTGGTAAAATTATGGATAAATAAATAAATATATATATGTGTGTGTGTGTAAAGAAAAAAGAAAAAAAAAAAAGGCAACCAATTTTGGCCACAAATGGCCATAGAAATTTGGTAAAAGAAAAGAAATAAAAGATAAGAAAAGTAAAGTAAAGAAAAAAAAGATAAGTTGAAAACAAAGGGGGGACAATCGACTTTGGCCACAAATGGCCATAAATATTTGGTAAAAGAAAGAAAAAAAAAAAACAAAGTTGATCATATCTAAAGAAAGAAAGAAAAAAAAAGGAAGCAGGTGACACAAGGTAGGGAAGAAAGAAACAAAAGAAGAAAAAAAGAGAAAGGAGGGAAAGGAGGGATGCCACCTCACGCCGGCCACTACTGCACGGCGACGAGTGGTGCGACGGTCACTCCCTCTCCGGCATATGACGCCTGGAAGGGATGGCAAGTTTTTAACGGGGCAATTGATTTTTCCTCTGTTCCGACGAGTCAAGGTGGCAGACAAGGATACCACCACCACCGATTAACTCTCGACGACGAGATAAGTCTTCTGGTACCCACCACTCCTCCTCATTCGCCAGCGATGGGTAAATCGATCATGGAGGAGGCAAAACTTTTCGGCTCCAATTTCGACCAAACCAGCCAGTGGTTGGGAGTGTGACCACCGAAAATAAAGTTAAAACGTCCTGATCTACGAGATGGCAGTGTTGGATTGTCACCAATAAGCCTCCGACGACCGATCCGACGAGCAAATTAATAAGCGAATTTGACCGTTAAGGTATATGACTACAAATCTTTTAATTTTCCATTAATGTGTTGAATTTTTTCCTTTAAATTTATTAAGGAAAAAATATTAAATTATTGAGTAAAATTGAAATTAATGCTATGATTATTCAATTAAATTTTAATTAAGCCTAATATAATGTATAAATTGAATTAAGGAAATTTATTAAGAAATTTTTTTTATGAATCAAAAATTCCCTTTTAAAGAAAATGAATTATTGTATTGTAAATTAATGAAATTATGTCCTAATGTGATAGAAAAAATTAAATAATATGTCTATAAATTGTTACAAAAATTATAGAGATTTATATGAATATGTTTGGATTATTTATTGAATAATGAATTTCATAAGAATAGTGAATTTTTTTTAATTATGTTATAAAATAATAATAAGTATAAAATAAATTACGCATAAATTTTTATAAAAATTTTAGAGAATTTTTAAGTGAATGTATATACGTATATGATGAAGTATGGTAACATAATTCATAAAATATGCAAAAATGACCATAATTAAAGAACAATGTTCACATAAATTTTTATGAAAGTTATGTGATTTATGGGAATAATTTAAAAAGTAAATATGGAACATGCTTAATTGAAATATTGAATTGTTGAGAAATAATTCAATAAACAATTAAAAGTTGGTAAATTAATGTAATTTAATTTACAATTCGTATAAAGAAAATGAAGAGATTAAATGATAAATTTGCAGAAAATAAAAAGTATAGTGAATAAATTAGTCGTATTGAATTATTACCAAATAATTCATAATTTGAATAAAAATGGTAAATTATTATAAATAATTTGCAGTACATATAAATGTATTTCAAATTTCGACCAATTATCAAATTCAGACCGATAAAGTAGGAAATTATTTTAAAGTCAAAGCGGATAAAATGAATTTAAAAGTAAATTATTCAATTATAAGTAATAATTCATAAAGTATAAAGTGTTAGAGAAAAAGAAGAAATGGTAAATTATAATAATATAATTCACCAAGTGTATAAAAGTATGAAAAGTATATTTGGCTAAAAGTAAGTGATTTGAAAAGTTATATGTCCGAAAAGTATTAAGCGTTCATATTGAATTATTGTAAAATAATTCACAAAAAGTGATCGACAATACAAAGTAATTGAAAAGAGAAAGTAAACAAAAAGAAAAAAGTTACTGTATAGTCTAAATCACTAAAAAGAGTGCAATTGACAAAATATTTTGTGATAAGAAAAGGAAAAAAAAAAGATTAAAATTTTGAAAGTTTGAAAATCAGTCGAATTTTTTTTTACTATTTTTGCCCTTAAAAATAGTCAGGTAGTAATATTCTTATTTAGGATATAATTGGCTAGCCATAGGGACATTTTAGACCGCGGTACAAGTCATGGCGACTTACTTTGCTATGGGTTGGATCTTTGATCACCATAGCTTCAGTGTAAAGTGAAAGTAAAAATGCACCTGTTTTCTGCTCTGTGAGACTTGATTTTTCGAGATCATTTCTCTATCTATTCAGTAGGGCCTTTGAGTCCATGTCACGTATATCCTTTTTAAGAGTTCTGTCATATTGCATTAGGGGCACATTGAAAAGAATAAATCAGAAGTGTAAAAGTAATTGAATGTAAATGTTATAAATGAAAAAGAACTTGATTGAAAGAAAATGAAAACTTTGAAATAAAAACGAAATTGTTTCCAAAAGTTGTAATTAATAAGTAAGAATAAAAAGAAAATGTTTATAAAAATAAAATATTTATGAAAAGACCCATGAGAATGAATTGGTAATTTGTGTACCAATTATTATTTAAAAAAAATAAAAAGTTTGAAAAATAGTGCTAATTATGTATTTAAAGTCAAAAATGACAATATTGTATTTAAGTGTAAAAATATGACTAAATAATAAAATTCTGGAAGTAAATGTTAAATGAAAAATAAAATGATCAAAAGACAAACGATTGTTCAGTTAAAATGAAAAAGGTTCATTTGTAAAAAGAAAAGAAAATAAAGATTTGTATGCAGAGTGTTCCAAAATAATTATATCACTTTGCAATAAAGATTATAAGCCTTGGAATTTCCTATGCGAATTATTGAAAAGATCAAAGTGAATTAAAGAATAAATAGTGAAAATTATATTTGAATTACCTAATGAAACTAGGAACAGAAAATTTGCCAACCCATGTAACTCGTTAAATGAAATGACAACTGCATCAAGTGATTCAAAAGTATAGGACAAAAGATAAGTAAAGGTAGAAGTAAGAAACGTAAAAGTAATAGTCAAACTGTAATTGAATCACAACGAAAGTAATGTAAAGTAAATTGAAAATTATAAGATCAAAGTAAAACGATTACCAAATATATTGGTAAATAATGAAAATAGTGTTAAAAATTAAAAGTAAATTCCTGATAAATAAGAATAAAAGTTTGCATAATTTATTTAATTATGTTTTAATTGGGAAGTTCTAGGATAAGTAGTCACCACTGAGCATTTCTAGTGCTCAGCACATAATGTTTACTGCGTGCAGGTTTTGAAGTGTTGCAGGAGCTTGATACACGGAGAAGCAGAATTCGAAGATGAAGAAAGTTAGTTGTAATTTTATTTTTAGTATTTGTGGCATGTATATACTTAGATAGTGAGAGTATAAAACTGAACTATATTGAAGTTAATGTTTTTTAAATGATAAATATTGTTACATCTAGAGAATGTCAGTCAATGAGTTGTAAATGACTATTATTGGTATGTGATTGATTGTCTAAAATGTATATTGCTATCTAATATGATTGGTTGTGCCTCTGAGAGGTTGTGTGGATTGTTTGAATTTCTTAGGACGCTAGTAAGTTCTAGCCATTATGCTGCCAAAATTTTGTAAATTGAATATTAATATTAAATTGTATCAAATTTGTTTAGCAGTATTGAAGTTTGAAAACAAATTATCGTTTACCCCTAAATTTCGCATCGAAAAATACTGTTCTGATAGGGGTTTTACACTTGCTGTCAATTGATACATTACAAATGATTTAAATGATGTTTGCTTTGCTTACTGTCTAGCATTTCATGATCATTACTGGATTTGCAAGTTGTATTAATTGCTTGTGTATTTTGCAGCTTTTGAAGGACTACCCAAAAGACTTGGTTTCTCTTAAAAGGGTTCAGGTGCTATGTTTCTACATGGGCAGACCCGACCTATGTTTGAGTGTCATCCAACAGGTTCCTTCCTCTATTGGGAATTTAAGGTTGATCTTATTAATAATTAGGTTTGATAAGAACTTTGATTTCAATAGGTTCTACCCAAAATGAACACCAAGATTATATCTATGGCATGTTTGCTTTTCCTTTGTTAGAGCTGGGTCGAATGGCTGATGCTGAGGAAGCTGCTAGAAAGGGGTACGAGATAAACAAGCATGATTATTGGACAAAACATGTGAGTTTTAGTTTCGAATGCAATAAGTTTTCTTGGGAACTTTTTACAGCTTTCATTATCATAGAAAGGCTCTGACTTCTAACTTATCTTGGAAACAACAAATAAAGAATAACTAGCATGGGTCCAAAATTTTTACGGATTATGTCCTAATATTAATTTAATTGCTTGGTTGAGTCATCAAACAAAATTTTTTAGATGTTAGCTAATGATTTGATTTATTTTGGCCTTTCTAAAATGAGAGTACTACGACAAAAACAGTTTTGGCTATTTTTGGATTTGGAATTTCTGCTAGAGGGAGTGAAATATTTCTGACAGATCATTCTGGTTTTGGCTTTTCTATAATGAGAGTACTAAGGGATGAAGATGAGTATGGCAATCTTGAGGTATGCTTATATATTATGAAGCACTACTCTATTATGTACATGTGGTTATTTGCTGGATAGCGAACTAAGACCCTGTTTAGATTCGAGTCTTACATCTTTATGTCACTAAGAGATTTTTGTAATATGGCTCTCTACATTTTTTTCATGAATTTCTATAAGCTATTATGCTATTATAACTAACATTCGGTAACTTTTACATTATGTCCTTAGGCAAGAAGCCTTCCAATTGATAAACTCATATGCACTTATTATATCGTTAATGGATTTGTATACCTAACACAGGTTTGAAGCAATTATGTATTTCCTATTTGTCATATATTGACACAGCCAACAATAATCAATTTGTTATGGGTTTTTGCATAATATCAGTAGCAATTGGATTCTAGAAGTATGTTACTTTTGTTCCTATAGTTGTATCTATCTATAGATAGTGAGTAACTTTCTGTTTGTCCTCTTTCAGTCAAGTCTTTTTTTCACAGAACGACTGATGGCTTTTGAGTTCTGGTTAGATCACAGATTTGAAGATAAGAAGCCACCAGAGTAATTACCCATTGTTCTTTAGCTGTGCAGTTGCTACAGCAGAAGCAATAGCACCCTGTTGCCATCCATGCGTGATTCCTCAGTTATGTAAGTGTTTTTTTATTCATCATCTATTTGGCGATTAATTAAAAAAATCCATGTTAAATGGAATGACAATAACCCATATAGTCTAATATTAGCTGACAACTCATGGTCTGTCTTCTTGTTACATTTTTCACTTTGACACATTGAACTTTTATATATTCAACTTGATTTAGATTTTCATTGAGTTGTCATAATAAAAAAGAAAAAAATAAAAGCCATACTAATTAATTTCTTTAATTTTTCCTTTAAATGTTAAATATTACTATGATTGAACTAAGGCCAAAACTAGATCCTGGTTATCAGAGTTGTCATCATTAGCATCACATGTTGTGTCTTGGTCAGAGATTGCTTGTCTCATTAGTTAAAACATACTCATATTTATTTAAAATTAACAGTACACTAACTGTATTCACCCTTAATCTAATTATTAACACCCATGTACTATTTAGTTATTTAAAATATTTAGTTGTCAATTTTTTAAAAATTAAATATAAAATTAAATGAAATATAAATAATGAGTTCATAATCATCCAATATGAAATATAAATTAAATGAAATATAATAATAATAATAATAATAATAATAATAATAATAATAATAATAAATGATGATGATGATAATGATGATGATGGACAGCTCAACAGAAGTAAAAGTTGGAAGAAAAGAATGAAGAATAATAAGAATAATAGAAATAAGTAGAGGTGGCAAATGGACAGGTTGGACGAGTTTGGATTGGATCATTAATGGATGGGTCATTAATGAATTGGATCATAAATGGATCAAAAGATATGAGTCAATATCCAAATGGATCGGATTGATTTGGATCGATCCATGGATTTAATATAAATTAATATAAATTTTTTTATTAATTAATTAATAAATATGGTAATAATAAGATTCAATTGAAAATATAATCTAAAAAATATTATCACAATTTTTTTGCTAAAAAACTCACTTAATTATCACCAACTTTACAGTATGGGTTAAAACGTTTCCCCAGTCCCACAGCTTTCGAGTAGCTATTCGGTAAGTTTAGTATATTTTACATTTTACCGTACTCGTAGTATCCTATTTTCTCTTAATATAATTCAAGCTGTTGATATTAAATTGAAATTAATTATTGAACAGACCAAATTATAAAAAATTAAAATTGGATAATACATATTTTGATATACCAATGTAACGAATTAAGCTCCCAATTTTCCCGAACTCCATTTGGCAATTCTTATTTATTCATTTTAATTTTATTATTACATACGTCAATAATAATTAATGGTTAGATGTGAATTTTATAAATGGAAAAAATAAACATTGAAAAGAAATTTGCTCTCGTAACGAGGCCAATTTAATTGAAATTAAATTAGTCAAAATTATATAAAAACATATACAATCTCTTGGCTTTTTGTATGGCTGAGTTGGACAGTTTGACTAAATTAGAAAAAGACAAAAGGATTTTAGATAAACCCATTGGGTAATTACCCAATGGGTTGAAAAATATAATGGATCAATTTTGGGTTGACCCAATGGATATTGGGTTGGATTGGGTTGAAAAATAAAATGAGCCAATTTTGGATTAATCCAGTGGATATTTATTTAGATTGGGTTGGATTTGGATCAATTTTTTTGGATGAATTTGGGTCAACCCATGGGTTTGGATCAATTTTATCAGGTCTAAAAATAAAAGGGGTAAGTAAAATGGGAAGTGCCGCACAGGAAACCCAATGGCCAACGAACAAAAACATGAAGCGATCAAAATTGGCAGCAAAGCAGAGAAAGAGGTCAAATTTGTTAAATGAAATGGGTAATAATAAAGAAAAGGGTCACTAACTCACAAGTTGTAAGATAAGTGTTAATATTGCCTTTCAACAATTAAACCAAGCAAAATAAAGAGCTTTTGTGTTGTATGCCTATCAAATATTTGGTATTGAAGTAAATTAAATTAGTTTATTGTGCTTTTATTTATAACATACGATTTATACTTTCTTTAAAATTTATATAAAAATTTATTGTGCTTTTATTTATAACATACGATTTATACTTTCTTTAAAATTTATATAAAAATTTATTATGCTTAAATGTATAAAGAGATTAAGTAAATTAAATTAGTTTTAAACTAAATTATCCTATTTAGTATATTTGTTTCAATTTTTATTACCAATATCATTTCTAAAAATTATAATAAAATTTTTACCCAATTTAGTGTTCAAGTAAATTTTATAATGATATTCTAGCCTATTATGGATGTGATATTTTACCCCCATTACATAATAAAGTCAAATGCTGTCATATTTTGTAATAGTTGCTTCTTAATACTCACAAATTTGGAAAATCTCCTGGCAATTGTAGTTTTTCATAGACTACATCTTATGTGGTCATAATCCCTTGTTCATATGAGTTTGTGCAGTGACAAGCAATCAAAATTGCCCGGTTGGTTTCTCTCATATTTGCATGATGCACACCTGAACTTGAGCACTAACATGGCTCTGCATATAGCATGTGAGGTTCGTTCCTTGCAACCTTGTTTTTTTCTCTCTTTTTGGTTACAATTTTGGTTTTGGACAGCAAGCAGATATGTGTTTATGTCAAGACTTTTATAGTTGTCCATAGACTGGGTGAAGAAATTAACCCTTTAATAGATATACAGTTTGCCTCATTACAAATGTCTGTAAAATGGGATGATCTTTTGATGTCTAAGATATATGTGTTTTTTTATAGGTTTTGAGACTTTATCTGGATAGAAAAACTCTTCAGAGTGTTATTTATCATCACTTGGTAGTTCATATTCTGATGGAGAAAGTTTTGGGCTGCCAATCCTAAAGAACAGTAGAATGATAGGGTTTTATTTTTGGCATTGTAATTAGATTCAATACTAGTGCAAATAAAATTTTAGATAATTTTTTATACAGTACTGCAAAAATATTGTGCACAATATTGATATTATTAGCACAATAGTTATGGTGCATAATTTTTTTTATATTAAAATTGTTAATTAATATAAATTTTCAATTCAAATTTAGACTTTTTTTATTGAATATATTGTGTTTAAAATAGGAAATATATAAAAATAGCAGGAAATATATAATTTTTGCAAAATTTTTTAAAGTATAATACATAATTTATTTTATCAATAAAATACCGACGGAATATCTATCGGTAAAAATTCAAACCGACGAAATATCCAACGATTTTTTAATAAAATTACCAACGTATTTTTTTTATAAATCTGTCTGTAAATTCGTCGGTAATATTTACTGATGAAATTTTCCACAGATAAGTTGGTACCTACAAGCGTTTTGCTGATGGATGCTTTCCGTCGGTAAAATAATAAAAAACCCTTAGTAAAGCTACTTTCCGTCGGTAAAAGCACAAATCCGTTGGTAAAATGTATTTTTGTAGTGTTTTACTTTCCATTTTCACCACTAGGAATTGTGCTTTATGAGTGGGGAATGGCTAGGTGTTAGTATTTTCTTCTCATTTTTCCCTAGCTTTTAAAAATGGTTTGAACTGAAAAAGAAATGGATTGCAGCACTGTACGAGTTAATGAGAAGTGGTCTTGAAGCATTAAGCAATAGCTATGTAGAGATTTAGATAGGAATTTCTTTTATCTAATGTATCTCTGTACTTGAAATTTTAATAAAATTCCAATTTCTAATTCATAGTGTTGTTTCTTTTTTTTTTTTGTTATTTGATTACTGATTAGCAATCTGATGAAAGTAGATAATCACGTTTAATGATTTTTAAACTTTGATTGTTACTTCTCTTAGCAAATGACCCAATCCGAACAATAAGAAATGCATTTGATTCTTGATTTTAAGGAAACCAAAAAGTCTTTCCCGATTAGATAATTATGATCGGTAGTGGCCTTAATGAAAATGACTCTATCTATATTATTGATGTTAATAAGGAGCACTTTAATTAATGAAGAAAGTAATTCATTTATCAATCACTTTGATCAAATCAGCTTATACATCAATTTTTTAATCAGGGAAAAAATATATCATTTTTTTAAATTGGGATTACATGATTCTAATCGGGAATACATCAATTGGGAAGGTGATCAATTTTGCATCAATCATTTCGATTGGTATTAAATACCTTGATCAGGAATCCATCGATTGGGTTGTACACATGTAATATGAAAATATAGGGAGGAAATTACATGGTGTATCTTTTGAGTGCCTTCTCATTATAAGCCCTTTACATTGTCTTTGTTCTACTAGCTTGGTTGCCATAGATGCTTGTGTAAAGGTGGATTCAAGGTTGAAGTTTGGGATATGCTTGATCAGAGTAGAGGGAGGTTTAAAGGGCTAGAAAGCATTGCCTAACTGTGCCTACTCTTAGGTTTGGATGATAAGATTTTCCTTCTTTGATTTTCCTTCCCTATATGTCCTTCCTGTTTGATAGGTATGATCATCCTTTTTGGCCGCCCAATGGCTTCATCTTATCGGACGATTATAGATGCAGGGTGTGACTCATTTCATCTTATCTCAAAATGAGTGCACATTCTTTCATCTTATCTCGGAATGAGAGTGTCTCATGCTACATTATGTTTCCTCCTCTTTTTAATAAATGATATAGGATGCAGCTTCATACCTTCCTCCATTATCTCTCTCTTGGAGGTACTAGGAGTCTCATATGTCAATTGGAAGGACGTTAAATCACTAATTAGATGGATCTTTTATGATTTAAGAAGGGATATTTCTTCTCCTTATGTGCCTTTTCTCCCTCCAATTGATTTGCTTGGAAATAGAGAAAGAGGCAGTTACAATACCTCTTCTAGCATCTTTCCCAACATGCTAGTTCTGAAGGGCTCGTGTGTTAACAAGTAATATCTCAAAAGAATGACGTTTCATCCTCCTTTGAGCCTGGTACTAAATTTTTCATCTTCTTTTAATTTTGGTACCTTTCTACGAGGTTTATGGAGATTTTTCCTTGTTCATCGAAAGGCCTGCATTTTCATTTCTTGTTGCTTGAGGCAAGCATTTTAGTCTCACCATTGGTTCTCAAAGAAAGTGTCAAATGATAAATTCGAAGATTTAATAAAAGAGATCATCCATGTAGTGGGAGTCAAAAAGAGATTATGCTAGAAGAATTGTGATTGCGATGTTCAATTGGGTGGGATAAGATGAAGTCCTGCAAGGATGGAGCTAGCCCGGATGGATCGAATGTTAGTAATTTGAAGCTTAAATAAGAGATACTAGGATTGAAAGAGAATAAAGAATGAAGAGAGAAATTAAGAGTTCAACTGTTATATGTGAGTGGAGGCCAAATATTTGTATGAGGCATTTAGAGCCACTCAAATAGCCTAGTCATGTGTCAAGATAGGTGGTCGACGATGCAATAGGGAGTAGGTGAAGGATACGATGGTGGCATGTGTCAGCAGATGGTTGGAGATCAAGTCTTATCAGTTTGATTGGATAGCCTTATCTTCTCAATTCCTATGTTTGCTTAGTAACTCGCATAACGGGTTGCTCAAAGGGTTATGCCTGGGCTTTTTCAGGCTCTTCTAGTTCGATAGGCTTTTTGTCTAACCCAGTTTGGGCTTAAGGTTGATAGGCTTTACAAATGGTAATTTAGGCATTATCAATACTAATTATCTATATAATCGAAGACATGTTATAACTTATTACTAAAGGGTATAAGTTATAGGCACCGGTGGTCGAAAAAGAAAAAAATACGTTTCGACGTCTTAAGATTTTGGAAGGAAATTATGAAGCAATGTCATATAAATATCTGGTATGGTTACATAAAAAAAAACTTAATCAATGCATTCTCTTAAATTAATAAATTTTAAGAAAACTAAAATTGAAAATTATAAGACGAAAAGTTACAAAAAGGGATTTTGAGAAGCCAAACATGCTTTTGATAGACATGGTTTACATTTTACATTAAGTTTTTACAAAATTGAAAATATCTAAAACCTTCTCAGCTTGATGTGGAACAAAATCTCTAGAGGTTTCATGCAAAATATTCATAACAAATAGGCCATGCCAACATTACAATACATACATACATATAGTTTTGTTCGGGCTATGTCTTGAGAAATTGAAACTAAAGTAATTAGATTGCTCAACAAAAAAATAATAATAAAATAAAAAGCTTCATTTGCTACCATCAGATAAGAATAAATTACCATATGGAAAAAACTTTTTTTCAAAATTGCCATAATATCATATGTTATACACCTTATTATTTTGGAAAAAATAGATATTCTAAAAGTATTATGGAAGAATCTTTTTTTAAAATGGAAAAAATAATTAACATTTTGAAAAATCTTGGTCATTTAAATAAGAGAGGTATTGTGAATTTTTTATTTTTCATCCATTATATTCTTATATTGTATTCTCTCATAACCATTCAAAAGAACAAAAATCATGTCCCTATCCGCTCCTAAAATACTCCACATATTTGGGCCTTTAGAATATCACTCCCTGAGTATGCTTAATGTTGGGCATATTGCCCCTAGAGTTTTGACTCTTGTGTCATCAATGGCTATGCTCTGGAAGTACTGTAAGTACTTCTACAATCTTGAAGAAGCCACTAATGAAGAAACAGGATCTTCAGCTTTAGCAAAATAGTTTACATTCTACTTTAAGTTATGAACAAAATCGAAAATTTCCAAAACTTACTTAGCTTGATGTGGAACAAGAGCTCTAGAGGTTTCATTCAAAATAGTCATAACAATGAAGGCATGCCAACATTACAATACCTTCATACATATATATAGTTTTGTCTAGGCTATGTCTTGATAAATTGAGACAAAAGTAATTAGATTACTAAAAAAATAATAAAATAAAAAAGCTTTATTTGCCATCAGATAAGAATAAATTAACATATGAAAAAATCTATTTTTTAAAATTACCATATTATCATATGTCATGTGTTATGCACTTTATTATTTTTGGAAAAGAATACATATTCTAAAAAGTATTATGTAAGAATCTATTTTTAAAATGCCAAAAATAATTAAATTTGAAAAGTCTTAGTCATTTAAATTAGAGGAGTATTTTCAATTTTTTTTATTTACATTCTCTGTATTTTCATTTTGTATTCTCCGGAAACCATTCACAAAAATAAAAACCATGTCCTTATCCCCTCCTAAAATGCTCAACGTATCTAGGCCTTTAGATTCTCACTCCCTAAATTTGCTCCAAGTTAGATATATTGCCCACGAAGTTTTGACTCTTTGGTCATCAATGGCTATGCTCTAGAAATACTATAAATACTTCAACATGCTTGAAGAAGCCACTGATGAAGAAATAAGAGCTAGAGCTAGAGGCCAAGCAAAAAGTGATAAAGTAGCTGGACCTGAAGGCCAAGCAAGAAGTGATGAAGAAGCTGGAGTTGGAGGTCAACCAAGAAACAATTTAAAGAAAAATGTTTCATTCAGCATTTGTAGCAACGTTACATTTTTTTATTAGCATTTAGATTAGCTATATAGAGTTTGAAATTTTGTAATTACGAAAGATATATATAAACTATTATTCTTAGCAAATAATTATTAGTTGTAAATTCTTAGATATGTTAATGCTATTGGAGGTGTTTTGGATGATGTAGCTATGGCTATTTATAGCTTATACATTTAAAAATATTTGTCATATTTTGACTTAATTTGAACAAATTTAAAAAATTTGATTAAATTTATATTTACAAACTGGGAGGAGTGTCATATAAATATCTAGAGTGGTTAAATAAGAAAACTTAAACAATTCGATCTCTTAATTTAATAAATTTTAAGAAAATTAAAATTAAAAATTATGAGACTAAAAGTTACAAAGATGTATTTTAAAAACCCAAACGTGCTTTTGATAGATAAGGTTTACATTTTACACCATGTACAAAATCGAAAATGTTTAAAACCTTCTCAGCTTAACGTGGAATAAGATCTCTAGAGGTTTCATTCAAAATAGTCATAACAGCAAGGGCATGCCAACATTACAATACATACATACATACATATAGTTTTGTCTGGGTAACGTCTTGAGAAATTAAGACAAAATTAATTAGATTACACTATGAAAAAATAATGATAAAATAAAAAGCTTCATATGTTGTTATCATATAAGAATAAATTACTGATAACTATGGAAATGTCACACTCCAAGGCCCAAGAAGTCAGTCCATAACACCTGACAGGGCCTAAAACCCATCAGTGAAAGAACACCAAGCATAAGCAGTAAGCCAAGGAAGAGGCCACTTGATGTCCGATCAAACTGATGGGACATCACATCTCAATCAGTCTACTGACACAAGATAGAGCCCATGCCCTTCACCTACTCCTTGTCACTTCGCCGCTTACCTGCTCTAACAGCCAATTATCATATCCCAAGCACTCAAGTGCACCCTTTTTATCTCCTATAAATAGCCCAATACACAATGGCTCTACGTATTGAATCTCTAAGACTCTCTCTAAGTATTCTCTCTCCAGAAAGCTACTAACTTAAGCTTCGGAGTACTTACACCTGGTCCAACCGGGCTTCCTTTCTTGCAGAAACTCAACATCCAATCAGAAACAACTTTACCCAGCTCTCTATTCTTAGATAAAGACTTTCATGTCTTATCAATTGTTGCTTTCGTTAAGAGATATGGCTGGTTTAAGATCCACTGAGCATACAACTTTCGAAGAGTATGACTATGATAACAATGATCAGGGCAGATCATCTCAGCCCATAGAGAGAAGAGAGAGATCTATAAATCCCTAACTAGGGGTAATATTCTCCCTGAGTTTGATAATGTCATTCTACGACAGTCGGAGAACAACCCCATTATGGTCAAGGACATACGCACTCTCCTTAGTGATTTCATTAAGAGCATTGTTTAGACAATCAAAAAAGGCAAAATGCCTAGAACTTCTGAAAGAGACCATGGAGAAGACTTCATGGATAAAGACTTTAGAAGCAAGAGAAATTAGGGAATCTCCATTAATAAGCCATGAGCCCATTATGGTAAAAGGATGGATGTCAGAACCCCAGGCAGGTATGATAAAGGCAAGGGAATAATGTCCTCAAGCAGAGACTCCATCTACTACCCTAGCAGGTTTTCCACCGCCTCCATTGGAGATGACCTATCTTTCATGTGCATGCCTAGCCATGGCCGCTCTAAAAGGTCAAAAGAAGAGTTTACCTCCATAACCATGAGTGAGAAGGATAAATTGTTTAAGCAAAAGCTCAGACAATTTGGTTTAGCAATCCCCAAAAAAGTTATGTTTGAGGGGAACAACTGTAAAAATATTACCTCTCTATTTTATAAGGAAATAACAGAGTTTGAGTTATCTCCCAGATGGAGAGATATAGTGATGGACAAATACACAGAAAAAACTGATCTTACCATCCATTTGGCAGAATATTTAACCAAGGTGCAGGTCTACACCTATGACGAGAGGATCGTCTGTAAAATCTTCCTTACCACCTTAGGAGGAGAAGCTCTAAATTGGTTCCATAAATTGCCTTAGGAATCAATAACCTCCTCTAGATAGCTTAAAGAACTGTTCACCACACGATTCATTGTGCAGACCCAAAGGCCCAAGTTGGTGAACGACCTATGTAACCTCTACCAAAGGATTGATGAAAGTCTTAGAGACTACATCGATAGGTTTCAAGCCATGATGTCCGAGATGAGAAATGTAAGTGTCGAAATAGCGACGACCGCCTTGGCTAGAGGCATCACTGATCGCCTATTATTTAAATCAATAACTACAAGATAGCTAGTCAGCTTCTCCGATATGATGGAAAGGGCTAAGCAACACATCCAGCTGGATGACACCTTGAGGTCTAACAGAGGAAGAAAGGCCAGTGTTATTGACAGACTGTAGTATCCTCACGGAACATTTCTTTTCGATACGAAACTTAGCCGAAAACGGTAAATTTTTTTTCCACCGAACAAATCGAAAATACTTAAAATACTTTTACATTAATTCCAGAATCAAATAACAGTCTTATAAACAATTGAAACAAACACCAAACATCATAACAAAACTTATACCATCCATTCATCCAAGACCATTAAAAAAATACATTCAAAATACAATTCAAGCTTTTACCTTAATAGTCTAAGTATATATATGCCAAAGGTTTACACCAACTAACACAAAAATCTTTTCTATCGATCAGGACTTTCAATGTACTGTGCTCCCGCAACACTTCAGAACCTGCACGCAGTAAACACTACATGCTGAGCATTAAATATGCCCAGTGGTGACTACTAATCCAAGAATTTTCCAAGAATAAGCATAATTTTGTAATTTATGCTACTGCTATTCTTATTTTATTAAGCATTTTCTTATATTTCAGTTATCACTATTCATTTTATTAATTCGTATTTTGATAATCATTGTTCTTTTGTTTCTAAACTTTTAACTTTACTTTGTAGTATTTTCTTAGATAGATCGATATCAAATTTACTTTTATCTTTACATTAATGTTTACTAAAACTTTTTTTTTTACTTTTTATCAGTACTTTCACTTTATCTTCTAGCCATAGCAATTTAATTATCATTTCATTTAGTGACGTGTATTGGTACTCGTGTCTTTACTAGTACCAAAATAAACTACTTTTAATTCTTGATTTACTGTTCAATTATTTGATCTGTATTCTAATTACACTTCTCGCTATTTATTCTTTTATTTTTATTTTAACTTTCATTAATAAATACATTACTATTTAAAGGCTTTTAAGCTTTATTGCAAAGTGATATAGCTATTTCAGGATACTTTGCAGTCAATTTCTTTTGCCTTCTTTTATACATGTACTTATGTTCAAATATTTGTTTTAAAACTCATGACTTTTACTCTTCATTTATCTTTCCTTTTTTGGAAATACCTTACTTAAACATTAAGTTTCACTTAATGTCATCACTATCACCTTTTTAACTTTAAATAGAAAATTAATATTATTTTTTTCCAAGCTTGTCACTTTTTCACAATGATATTTGGTACAAGACCAATTAATTAAATTCATTTTTCTCATGTAAAACAAAATACATTTTAAATCCCTTTTCCATTATAAAAGTTTAACTAAACATTGATTTAATATTTTATTCTTATACAAACTTTCTTTTTCTTTTCTTATTACTTACATTTTTCAGAAACCTTTACAGATTTATTTCAACTTTACATTTTCTTTCAAATGAAATATTTTTCGTTATAACTTTTTATATTCAATTCAATTAAACGGTACTTATTTATTCATTTCGATGTGCCCCTAGTGCAATATAATAGGTTTCTCACAAAGGATACTCGGGACTGGACTCGAAGGTCCCACTAAACAGATAGAGAAATGATCTCGAAAGATCAAGTCTCACAGAGCAGAAACAGATACACTTTCACTGAAGCTATGGAGATCAAAGATCCCACCCATAGCTAAGCAAGTCGCCATGACTTGCACCGCAGTACAGAGGTGTCCCTATGGCTAGCCAATTATATCTAAAACAAAAATCATAATACCTGTCTATCGCTAAAGGGCAAACAAAATCAATCACATTTGTAAACGTTTTTTAACATCTAAAATCTTTAATTTCTTTCTTTTATTCCTTTGTACATTATATTATGAGCAAATACACTCTTTTAGTACTTTTGCCTCTTCAATAACTTTCATCTTTTCTTTCACTTTATCTTTTCAAGTCACTATTGTGAATTATTCGTTAATAATTCACTCAAACATTTGGGCTTTTCAATCTTTTATATAAATTATGAATTCTCTTTTATTCTTTTTGTATAATTCTTTACAAATCATTTTCAATACTTTAGGCTTGAAGTTTTTACAATTTTTTTCCTTTCTCAGTCCAATTTTTCAATTATTTGACATGCCAGTTTTATTTCGTAGGCGAATTATTTTTTTTATAATCATTTACTCTTTTAATACTTTTTATTGACTAATTTATTTTGATAAATTAGTCACATCTTTATTTTTCTACTTTTTATGCAATTAGGAACTCTATTAATATCATTTATTATATTTTGCCTCTAAAATGTATAATTTGACTTTTTCTATCGAATTATTCATTTCAAATACATAATTACGATTTTGCCATTATAATCATTTATTTTCATTTTATTATATAATTTCTTACGTTATTCATCTTTTATTCTTATTTTACCATTTTCGGATAAAATTACACTTTAGTCCCCATATCATGGAAACTTTATCTTTTGACACTGTTAGGTCTTCGAAATTACCATTTTGCCCTTGTTAACTATTTCTTACTTATTTTTACTCATTAATCACCCATTTTGGCAAATTTACCATTTTACACCAAAACTTTTATTTTCTTTTATTTTAGTCCTTTTTTCATTTAAAACTTTATTTTATCTTTCTTTATTCACTTATCGATTTATTTCCATCATTTTCATTCATTTCATGAATTATTTATCGATAATTCATTATTCTTGTTATTTTCACAACTTAATAATTATTTCGAAAAATTCATCAGTTGACTTTTTATTTCTTGTCATTGACATTAATTTAATTTCATGTTAATTCATCACTTTTATCATTTTTATACAATTATGCATTAAAAATTCAATTATTTTCATTGTACATATTCACATATAAATTCCAATAAAATCTCAATCAATTTAATAAATTTCAATAAAATTTATTTATGCATTATTCATTATTTAGCATCATTTTTCACTAAAATAATCAATTATTTCCCACTATTTCACTATTTTCACTATAAACATAATCAATACATAGGCTTTAAAATTCCAAAATAAATTCCAATAATTCACTAAAATTTTGTGGGCACCATATATCATCTCTATACTTAATTTAGGCCAACATATATTATTTTCATCATCAATTAACAACTTTACCCATTTTTAACCTAATTACATAAATGAAATTAATTCACAATAAAAGGAAAATCAAAGAATTTTGTAGTCACTTAAAATTTTTCCATGCTTATGAGTGCCTAAGCTTCATTTTCCTTACTTTTAGCCATGAAAACTCTTTCCTCTTCACTTTTCACCCTTGATTTTTCTTGCTTCCTTTGCTTCAATCAAAGATTAGAGGCTATATATTTGAACTATAGAGATGAAATTTCACTTCTCATGTTAGGATTACATGAGATTTTAATTGAAAAGTTGAAGAAATAAGAGATAATCTTTTGGGATGGTGGTTCGGCCACCAAATGAAAGGGAAGAGAGAGCTGAAAAAATATGGAAAAATCTCAAATTTTCCAGCCTCTTATACTCTCCTTAATGGGCCTAAAGAATGGGCTTTGTCCAAATTAATTAAAAGGCCCATTTAGGCCTTTTTAAAATCCAATCCAATTTCTCTCTCTTACTTACTTTAAATCACTTCAAAAATGATTCCATCATCTTTATCACCTCAAAAATAGGTAATATATAAATTTTTGGCTCAATCGGAGTCCGTTATCGGTCCAATTCAAACTTATCGGTCCGATTCGACAACTGCCGGTGTCACCGAAAAATTCCATTCCCATCAACAAAATATTCTACATATAATTTTAGGCTTAACTGAAAATTTTTGCAATTTTTAAGGATCATTTACTATTTTTAAATCCCTGGTCAAATTGTAGTTGACCGGTTACTATTTAAACCGAAATCATTATTTTTCTCTTACTTATAGAGGTCAAATATCCTTAAAAATACTTCTAAAATTCTCAAAATATATTCAATAGAGTTCATGAATATTTTTTAGTCATTCGGAGACTATTTTTCGGTCTAATGCATCTTTACCAATTCGATATTTCAATTTCCAAAGTTACCATAACATTAATTTTTTTATTACCATATGATTCTACATCACATTTAATGTAGATCTAAAAAATATGGTAATTTTTAAAGATCATTTGTTATTTTTAAAGTCTCAGATAAGCTCTCAGTTAACACAAGCATCCTTTTAATAGGAACCGTGACTTTTTTCTTTATTTTTTACTTTTAATGGTCCATTTGATCTCATTTTCAGTCCAAACTATATCTTTGGACTCCAGCTAACTTGCTCTTTCCAATCGTCCAATAAAATATTTTTTGACTCAGGGAGATACTATTCACCCTGATATCACTATTCACTTTTGAAAAAATTACTATTCACGGCTGACTCGGTATTGAGGCCATTACATGTGGATTAAAGAAAAGCATAAGAAAGTCAACTAGCCCAAGAAGCTATCCGAACGATCAAAAAGCAAAAGGGATCATAGTAAATACTATGAGTTTCACAAAGACATTGGTCATACAACTGAAGAGTGTTACTCACTAAAGGAGGAGATTGAGGGACTCCTAAAAAGAGGGTCGCTCAACAGATTTGTAGGTCTGGCTAGAGGAAAAAGTCCCTGTAGATAGCCCGACATTAGGAAAGACAATTCTAGCTCAGATAATGATGACGAGCATAGAAACCTGAGGAATCTAGACCCACGCAGGCCATACGCTGGGATCATTAACATGATTATTGAAGGATCATCATATAGAGAAGACCTCTCCAAGAAAAAAAAAGGGAAAGGCATTTATTTATCCCATCAAGCAGAACAGTTTGCTCTAATCACCATATCCAATGAAGATGCCCGAGATGTAATATTTTCCCATGAGGATGCTTTAGTCATTAGGGCTTGGATCAATAATTTTGATGTGAAAAGGATTTTCGTGCATAATGGTAGTGCCATAAATATGCTCACACTTTAAGCTTACAGAGCTATAGGACAACCGATCGAGGAGCTAAAATCGAATGCCATCCTTCTAATTAGGCTTGGCAATGCTACAATTCCAGTGGTAGGATCCGTCGAGCTATTTATTGAACTTGGCTAAGAGGCACTCGCCCACGTATACAAGGTAATCTTTATGGTCACTGATATAATTTTTACCTATAATGCCATTTTTGGCAAGCCCCTTACTCTTTCAGACCAGAGTTGTCACTAGTATACGGTATATGGTGATGAAAATCCCCATAAAAGGGGGTCATCCTTAGAGGTGACTAGAAGGCATCCCGAGAGGCATATGTTACCATGATCAAGCAGCAAAAAAAAAGCCATGATTATAAAGCCTGGTGTAAAGCGATCCGAGCTGTAGAAAGGCTAAGAATGGATTCCATCAAAGAGGTAAAGGCAAGAGCACTGTCAACGGGCAAAAGTGTCAAGGTTAGGACTAGCATGAGCTCGAAAGTGAAGGATACGATAAAGCAGGTTTTGATGATCAACTAGGCATCTTTCGGTTGGAAGCCAGAATATATCCTTAGGATTGATCCTAAAGTGATCACCCACAAGCTCAACATGAACCCAACCCACCGACTGGTCAAGTAAAGGTTGTGTAGGCATACTTTCGATCGGAAGAAATTCATATCCGATGAGGTTGATAGGCTACTAAAGGCTAGTATAATTCAAGAGGTCGATTATCCAAAGTGGCTTGCCAATATAATCTTGGTAAAAAAAAGACTAGAAAGCTACGGATGTATGTGGACTTCACAGATCTCAACAAGGTATATCCAAAAGACAGCTACCTTTTGCCAAGTATAGACCAATTAGTGGATGCAACTGCATGCCATACCATCTACTCGCTCCTCAATACGTATGCTGGCTACCACCAGATCTTGATGTGGCTTCTGGATCAAAAAAAGACAAGTTTTATTATGGACAATGGAACCTTTTGTTACAAGGTAATGTCGTTTGGTCTGAAGAATGCAAGTGCCACATATTAGCATCTCATGAACAAGATTTTTAAAAATCATATCGGGGGAAATATGAAAGTTTACGTGAAAGATATGATCATCAAGGGTAAAAGTCCAAAGGAGCACTCTGCCGACCTGACAAAAGTTTTTTGCATACTGAACAAGTTTCAGATAAAGCTTAACCCTAAGAACTGTGTCTTCAGGGTTCCTTTAGGAAAATTTTTGGGCTTCATGGTTTTTAAAGGGGGATTGAAGCTAACTCAAAGAAGATAAAGGCCATCCTGGAAATGCAACCCTCGATAAACATAAAAGACATTTAGAAGCTAAACGAAAGAATCACAACCCTCGAAAGATTCATTTCCTCCTCAGAAAATCATTGCACTCCATTCTTCAAGAAGCTGGGGAAGAATGGCAATTTCATCTGGGGAAAGGATTGCCAATAAGCTTTTGAATAGTTGAAAAAATTCCTCACTGATCCACTGCTACTAAGCCGATCAGTCCCAAGTGAAAATCTTTATCTTTACTTGTCTACCTCTGGTGAAGCTATTGCAGAAGTCCTGATTAGGAAAGAGGAACCCAGCAACTGCCTGTATACTATGTGAGCTAGGTGCTCAGAGGGATAAAATTGAAGAAGGGCCTAATCGAGCAGCTTATTATCACCCTCATGATGTGCACGTGAAAGCTAAGACAATATTTTGAAGCACACACCATCGTGGTCGAATCGGGTCAGCCGATAAGAAAAATTCTCCAAACCCCTTACCTAAAGGGTAAGATGGTAGGATGGGCAATCAAGCTCCAATAATGGGATGTAAGGTACGAGCCTAGAATGGCCATAAAAGTGCAGGCACAAGCAAATTTTATGGCCGAGTTCACTAGCGAAGAGATGGATGCCCAACCCTAAAGATTGATGTGGGAAATGATCGTGGATGAAGCCTCGAATGACATCCGAGGAGGTATGGGAATCATAATAAGAGGCCCTCTTGACATCACCATAAGGTATGTCATTAGACACAATTTTAATGCATCTAATAATGTGGCAGAATACGAGAAACTTCTTTGAGGCCTAAGGCTGCTCCACGCCATCCGATCGGAGTTAGTGACCATAAAGAACGACTCTCAGCTTATGACCAACCAAGTTTAGGCACCTTTGAAGCAAGGGAGACTAATGATTCAGTGTTTGGCAAAAGTTAAAGCCACACTTAAAATGTTGGAAGAGTTTGGATTAGAATGGCTTCTCCAAAAGGTGCTGAGAGATCAAATAGCAGCGGCCGATAGGCTTGCCAAAATGTCCACCTCCAAATAGTAAGTGATAGAAGAAAATATCACGATTATCGACCAAGCCTCCTCCTCCTTAGATGAACCAGAGATGATGGAAATTGAGCAAGTGGGTGACACATGAATGAGCCCGATTAGATGATTCTTACAAATAGGGCAACTACTTGAAGACAATGCTAAAGCTCGAAAGGTTTAGCGTAAATTCCTCAGCTATTATATAATTAACAATGATTTATACAAAAAAAACTTTCAGTCATCCTTGGCTTAAGTACATGACGAGGGAAGAAGGGGACTATATCCTGAAAGAGACTCATAAAGGCATTTGTAGGGCACACGAAGTCAGCAGAGCCATAGCAAGAAAAGTACTCCAGATCGGATATTTCTAGCCAAGCATTTTCAAAGATACTCGGGAGAAAGTGAAAAGATGCCAACAATGCCAGATTCATAGAAGGATAATAAGATAACCGACAGTAGACCAACAACCAATCGAGATAGCTTGGTTGTTCGACCAGTGGGGCCTAGACATTCTAGGATCCTTTCCTCAAGGAAAAAGACAAATGAAATTCCTCATTATAGCCGTTGACCACTTCTCCAAATAGATTGAGGCAAAGCCTCTAGCAACGATCATGGCATAAAGGGTTCGGAACATTACCTGGAAAGACATCATTTGCAAGTATGGCTTACCTAAAATTTTTATTGCAGATAATGGCAAGCAATTCAATAACTTCATCTTCATAAACTTTTGCCAAGGCTTAAACATCAGCCTTAAATTTACTTCAGTCACTCACCCACAAAGCAATAGGATGACCGAAGTCTCTAATCAGACAATCTTGGAAAGGCTAAAGAAGCGACTAGGTAAAGCAAAGGGCAACTGAACTGAATAACTACAGAGTTTCCTATGGTTTTACAGAACTTTCCCAAAGGTAGGCACTCACCAAACTCTATTCTCACTTGTCTGTGGCTCTGAGGTAATGATCCCAATAGAGGTCAACATCCCTTCCTATTGAATGACATTCTATTTCGATCGGATAAACATCCAAGAAAGGTATTGAGATTTAGACATGATAGAAGAAAGGAGAGAAGATGCGTACACCAAAATTGTTGTATATAAGCAAAGGGTTGCTAGATATCACAACATGAAGGTGAAGCCAAGAACTTTCAATGTTGGTGACCTAGTGCTCAGGAAGGCAGACATAAAGATAGGGAATGCAAGAGTTAGGAAGCTAATGCCTAATTGGGAAGGACCTTACGAAATTTCTAAGGTCTTAAGCTTGAATACATATAAGCTCAGAACCCTAGATGGGCAGGACATCCCTAGGAGTTGGAATGTTGAGGTACTCAAGAAGTACTATATGTAATCTTATGTCAGGAATTAAATGCAATAAATAGAGAAATTCCTTTCCATCTCTATAAAAAGGTATGATTGGCATAACTTATTCACTAGGCTCGACAGTCATACCGAGCTGAAAATGTGAAAGTTGGAGTCCATTTATTTGCAGGTTTATTTAATATTTGGTATAATTTATCCGTTTGGGTTGACGTTTATCCTGAGCCAAAAATGCAAAAGTTGGAGTCTATTTATTTAATGTTCGGTATAACTTATCTACTAAGCTCGATGTTCATCCCGAGCCTTAAATACAAAAGTTGAAGTCCTTTTAATGTTTGGTGCAACTTATCCACTAGGCTTGACGATCATCCCAAGCTAAAAATGCAAAAGTTGAAATCCATTTATTTGCAGATCAAATTTATTTAAGGTAAGTTATTTATTGCATGTCGAATGGAATCAACATTTTCTCCCGAGTTAAGTATTATGCAATGATTACAAATCGAAATGCAAGTTAAAATGATAACTCGACATGTGAAATTGTCCTTAAAATCCTAAGTGAATGCGAGGCCTAAGGGTCATCCACTATGCTTGGTGTTCATATGGCCGACCGAACATGCATTTCGATCGGATTATGTGCCTAAGCTTCTAAGCCTATTTCTTAACTTATACCAATTAACCGACTAATTACGATCTTCCAATGAACCACTGGTTTATGAGTTATTCTTCTACAAGTTCAGGAAGTATCTTTACTACTTAATTAGTTGATTCGATTAGCATCAACACGATTAAAGTAGAAAATATAAAGATATTACTGAAAATGAAAGCATTCATTGTATTGCGTTACAAACATATAGAAGGCACATCTGAAAAAAATTACATTTTATTGAGATAATGAATTGTACAAGTTATAGAAGTTACAAACTTTACACAAAAAATAGAGAAAAAGAAGAAGAAAAATTCTAAGTTTCTTTATTTACAATTTCAACAGCAGTCGGCTCCCCGATAGAATCAGCGGTGGGCTTGAGATGTATCACCTCTATAGCAGGTTCTGCAATCGGCCCTGCAGAAGGCTCTTCTAAAGGCCTAATAGGAATTTGGGGAGACTCCACAAGTAGGGAAGTCGTAAGTTTAGACTCGACCATCTCGCCAAATGAAACTTCGGATGGTGAGGGGTTTTCACCTGGTCTTCCATCATTCTCTGTGCCCTCGATCATCCTTTTTTGAAGGGTTTCCTCCTTGTCATCGCTAGATGAAGGATCGGGCAAGACACCTGGGTCCACCATCCAGTCGAGATCAGCCTTAGGAAAGCATCTCCCAGCCTCATGGTTCAACCAAGATAACAACTTCCCTTGGACCTCACCCAGTTGATCGAGCAGTTAATCCCTCTAAGAGGCAAGCTCCTTCCCGTGCCTCTTGCTTCATGCCAACTCCTTCTCCTTTAAAGCGGCCTTCAAGATGTCTCGCTCGGCGTAAAGCTGGTCACACTTCATAAGGGCTTTACATTGGCCCTCATTGGCTTTGGCACATTCGGAGGTTAGGATTTGGCACTCGGTAGTTAGTCTGATGACGTCCTCCTCAAGCTTCTGCTGTTAAGCGCCATCAGCAGTTAAGCATGCCACTTCCCCTCTTAGCCAGTTGATTTCACCCTGTCGAACCTTTAGTTCTTGGGCACTCTGGAAAGCTTCCTTCTTCAGAGTATCCACCTTCGACCGAATGAGAGAGGCCTCTTTCTTAATTGCATTGACTTTGGCATCTGCCTCCTCCTTTGATTGAATGGTGTTCTCCAATTTGGCCTTTAAAAAGTTGCCCATGCCATGTAAGCATAAGCCCCTTTTGATCAGTTAAAAAACTAAATTTATCAAATCACTGAGAATGAGCAAACTTGCTGAAATAAAAAGGGTAAGAAAATAAACTTCACCTTTAGACTTTGCTGCTTGAACAGGGTGTACTCCTAACTGAGCAAGCTAGGATCTCTCATGTCGTTGAAATTATCTTCTTAAAGAAAACCTTGGCAAATGAAGTTAAAGACTGCCGTATAGTTAATAAACCAATCATTACCGAAGTTCTACCTCAGCACATCCTTCAGAAGCATGGTTTGCCTCGCATGAGCTCTTGCTACTACTCTCCGGGAAGATTAACTTTGGCTTAGTGCTTTGTCCTTAGCTGCAGCTCAGGCATCTACTGCAAATACTAGGTCAACCACCTTCTTTTATATGGCCTCCTCAGCCTACCTTTGGGTAGCCTCATCTAGCTCGATCGCCCTCTTTTGTGTGACCTCCTTCAGAAGTTGTAGGCTGAAGAAGCTGGCATCAGGCAACATCTCCTTAAGTCCAATTCATCCCTCAGTCGTAACTGCCTCAATGGGACCCAACCTTCTGCACCAGATTGGGAAGCTACAAGTCCAAAAATGTTTGGCACTGGATGAGAGGCAGATGCAACAACAGTAGCAGTAGTGGGTGGAGGACCTCCAACAAGATCCATCGGAGGTTGGATCGATAAAGAGAGCACGAGCCTCCTTCTTTTTGTCTTCTCCTTCCTTGTAGCCCACTCGATAGCTCTCTTTGCCTTTGCCTGATCGGTGAGTTGCTTAATCAAATCATCTCCTTTGGCCATTTCGCCTTCAGCTGCAACACCAACATAAAATAAGATAAGCATTTTTTTACAGAATTTTTGATTTTAATGCACATGCAATACATGATTGTCATGTTATGCTTTCCCCATCTTCTAATCCTAATGCTCACGTTCTGTATCTTCGCCAACATCAGAGCTGGAGGACCCAAACAGCATCCCTAAAGATAATTAGAGTTGTACAGTTCCTCTTACCTCACCACGACATCCATCAATTTCTTGATGTCGGCCTTGTATAGGGACTGCTCGGTAGCTTGGTCTTTTAGGCTGGTCGCTCCCTCCAATCGGATAAGCTGAACTCTGAACCCACCGACCATCCCCACTAAAAAATATATCTTCTTAAATCCTTTCAGTAAAGATGGGATGGTAAAGAGCTTTCTCTTCAATCGGCTAGTAAAAAAGTATTATGTCCCATTACTTCGACTTGAAATGTAAAAGAAGTGGGTGAAAAGGTCTAACATCGGAGCCACCCCCTCTATTTTGCAAAGGATTTTGAAGCAAGCCACCATCCTCCATCCATTCGAATTTAGTTGGTTCGAGGCAATCCTATAATCTCTCAGCACTACTACCTTGAATGCACCAAACGGGAGCCTCATCCTTGCATCCAAGCTCTAAAGGTAACAGATGAATCACTCATTATTCTCATGGTCAAAGGGCCCCTTCATCATCGCCACGGGGTCAGGGCAAGCCATCATGAACAACTCTACAAGGAAATTGTATTAGAAAGAAATCTCAGCCACTTCTCCCGAACACAATCTAGAAAATGACCAATCATTGGCCGATTCCTATATTCTTCAATAAAGCTTATGTCAATTGACTGACCACTACCGGAATCCATTTTTAGTGAAGCAAAGTTTTCCCTAATCCTTAAGAAGGCTCTAGGGATCTACGCTAGAAATTTTTTTGAGGAGTCGAAACAAAGATGAATGCAGAAGTATTAAAGCAAATGAAAGAGAAATGAGAGATATGCGAGTAGGAACTACTTACGTGGATAATCTCATGAGAACTTTAGAAAATTTGCTAGAATATGAAAGATGAAGTTGAGAACGGATTTTGGCAGAGTTTTGCTAAGGATTGCTAAAGAATAAAGAAAAAAATACTCAAAAGCTGCCTATTTAAAGGCAAAAACTTCTTGAATGCAACAATCATCTCGCCACTGGATGCTCGGCACATGTTATTGAAGCCATCATTACAACATGAAGAGTAAAGCATCATTCTCGATGCACGTGTATGACATTAATGAGAAGATAGTTGTTTGAACATATGCATCTCTTCGACTGAACACTTTTCAAATTTTGAAAATCCTGCCAACAGTCACTCTCTGATTAGAGCACCTCGGAGTAAAACTCTCTCGATCGAACCCTTTAGGGGGGATAAGTGATAACTATGGAAATATCACACTTCAAGGCCCAGGAAGTCGACCCATAATACCCGATAGGGTCCAAAAGCCCATCAATGAAAGAGCACCAAGCGTGAGCAACAAGCTAAGGAAGAGGCCACTTGATGTTCGATCGGATTTATGGGACATCACATCTCAATCAGTCCACTGACACAAGGCAAAGCCTATGCCCTTCACCTACTCCTTGTCACTTCACCGCTTACCTGCTTTGACAGCCAATTATCATGTCCTAAGCACTCAAGTGCACCCCTTTTATCTCCTATAAATAGCCCAATGCACAGTGACTTCAGGTATTAAATCTCTGAGACACTCTCTCTTTAAGTATTTTCTCTTCAGAAAGCTACTAATTTAAGTTTCGAAGTGCTTACGCCTGATCCGATCGAGCTCCCTTTTTTACAGGAACTTAACATCCGATCGAAAATAACTTCAGTCGGCTCTCTTTTTTTAGATAAAGACTTCCCCGTCTTATCAATTACCATATAAAAAAATCTCTTTTTTAAAATTACCATAATATCATGTGTCACGTGTTATGCTCTTTATTATTTTTTAAAAAAATAAATATTCTAAAAGGTATTATGGAAGAATTTTTTTTTTTAAATGGAAAAGATAATTAACATTTTGAAAAGTTTTGTTCATTGAAATAAGAGTGGTATTTTCAATTTTTTATTTATCATCCTCTGTATTCTCATTTTGTATAATCCGGCAACCATTCAAAAGAAAAAAAACCATATGCTTATCCCCCCTAAAATTTTCTACATTTATGAGCCTTAAGATTCGAACTCCCTGAGTTTGCTCCATGTTGAGTTTATTGCCCTTGCAGTTTTTACTTTTTTGTCATCAATAGATGTGCATTTGAAGTACTGTAAGTACTTTTACAAGTATAAAGAGGCCAATGATGAAGAAACAGAAGCTGGAGCTAGAGGCCACGCAAGCAGTGATAAAGAAGCTGGAGCTAGAGGTCAAGCAAGAAACAATTTGAGAGTTTGAAACATTGTAATTAAATATATATATATATATATATATATATATATATAAACTATTGTTTTAGATAATAATTTTTAGCTGTAAATTCTTAGATATGTAAATGCTATTTGTGGTACTATGGATGATGCGGCTATGGCTATTTATAGTTTATACATTTAAAAATATTTATTATCTTTTGACTTAATTTGACCAAATTTAAAAAATTTGATTAAATTTGAATTTACAAAATGGCAATAGTGTCATATAAATATCAGGAGCGGTTAAATAACAAAACTTAATCTAGTCATTCTTTTAATTTAAAAAATTTTAAGAAAATTAAAATTTAAAGTTATGACATTAAAAGTTACAAAGATGGATTTTAAGAAGCCAAACGTGCTTTTGATAGACATGGTATACATGTACATTAAGTTATATACAACATCGAAAATTTCCAAAACCTTCTCAGCTTGGTGTTAAACAAAAGCTCTAAAGGTTTCATTCATAATAGTCATAACAACAAGGGCATGCCAACATACATACATACATACATACATACATACATACATACATACATACATACATACATACATACATACATACATACATACATACAGTTTTGTTTGGGCTATATCTTGAGAAATTGAGACTAAAGTAATTAAATTGCTCAATAAAAAAATAATAAAATTAAAAAGCTTCATCCGCTGCCATAAGATAAGAATAAATTACCAAATGAAAAAAATCTTTTTTTTAATTACCATAATATCATGTGTTATGTGTTGTGCATTTTATTATTTAAAAAAATAAATATTCTAAAATGTATTACGGAAGAATCTTTTTTTTTTTAAAATGGAAAAGAATTAAGATTTTGAAAAGTCTTTATCAATTAAATAAGAGAGGTGTTTTAAGTTTTTTTAAACATCCTCGATATTCTTATTTTGTATTCTCTGGCAACCATTCAAAAGAAGAAAAACCATATCCCTATCCCGTCCTCAAATGCTCTACGTATCTAGGCTTTTAGATTCTCAATCCCTTAGTTTTATCTATGTTAGGTATATTGGTCTTGGAGTTTTGACTCTTTTGTCGTCAATGGTTATGCTCTTTATGTACTTTAAGTACTTCTACAAGCTTGAAGAGGCCACTAATGCAGAAACATGAGCTAGAGTTAGAGGCTAAGTAAGAAGTGATGAAGAACCTAGAGCTTAAGGTCAAGCAAGAAACAATTTGAAGAAAATGTTTCATTCAACATTAGTAACAATGTTACATTTTTTTATTAGCATTTAGTTATTATAATTATAGAGTTTGAAATTTTGTAATTACAAAAGATATATATAAACTTTTATTCTTAGATAATAATTATTAGCTGTAAATTTTTAGATATGTAAATGCTATTGGAGGTGTTGTGGACGATGTGGCAATGGCTATTTATAGTTTATATATTATATTTGTCATATTTTGACTTAATTTGAACAATGTTAAAAAAATTGATTAAATTTCAATTTACAAAATGGGAGTAGTGTCATATAAATATCTGGAGTGGTTAAATAACAAAACTTAATCAACTCATTCTCTTAATTTAATCAATTTGAAGAAAATTAAAATTGAAAATTATGAGACTAAAAGTTACAAAGATGGATTTTAAGAAGCCAAACGTGCCTTTGATATATATGGTTTGCATTTTACATTAAGTTAATTTCCAAAATCTTCTTAGTTTGACGTGGAAAAAGAGCACTTGAGGTTTCATTCAAAATAGTCATTTAAATAGCAGTACTTTCAATTTTTTATCTATCATCCTCTGTATTCTCATTTTATATTCTCTGGCAACCATTCAAAAGAACAAAAATCATGTCCCTATCCCTTCCTGAAATGCTCTACATATCTGAGCCTTCAAATTCTCACTCCCTAGTTTTCTCTATGTTGGCTTTATTGCCCTTGGAGTTTTGACTCTATTGTTATCAATGGCTATGCTCCAGAAGTAATGTAAGTGCTTCTACAAGCTTAAAGAGGCCACTGATCAAGAAACAGGAGCTGGAGCTGGAGGCCAAGCAAGAAGTGATGAAGAAGCTGGAGCTAGAGGTCAAGCAAGAAACAATTTGAAAAAAAAATGATTAATTCAACATTTGTAGCAACATTACATTTTTTTATTAGCATTTAGATTAGTTTTATAGAGTTTGAAAGTTTGTAATTACAAAAGATATATATAAACTATTATTCTTTGATAATAATTATTAGCTGTAAAATTTTAGATATGTAAATGCTATTGGAGGTACTATGGATGATGTTGTTATGGCTATTTATAGTTTACACATTTAATAATATTTGTCATCTTTTGACTTAATTTGACCAATTTTAAACACTACAATAAAATATCAAAATAGCAACAAAAATTCAATTTTATTGCTAAATTTGGTTGAATTTTTTATATTTAGCAACGGAATAAAAATGGTGGTATTCCATTGCTAAAAAAAGGAAAACTTTAGTGCCAAAATATAGCAACAAAATATAGCAACGGAAAACTATAACCGTTGTTAAATATGGCGCCATTAGATGGCAAAAAAATTTTAAAATGAAATTTATCAACGGAAAAAAATTTCGTTGCTATTTGGCAACAGAAAAAAATTTTGTTGCTAAATGCAATTTAGCAACGAAATGCATATTCCATTGCTATTTTAGCAACGAAAATATATTTCGTTGTTATCACTATAAGAAAATCTGAAAATAGCACCAGAATTGATTCCATTGCTATGTTTCATTTTCAATGAAAAATAGCAACGAAATTGGATTTCGGTTGCTAATTTACATTTTCAATGAAAAATAGCAACGTAATTAATTTTCAGTTGCTATTTTAGCAACCAAAATGAAATTTCGTTGCTAAATAGCAACCGAAATGAAATTTCGTTGTTAATTTTCATTTGCAATGAAAAATAGCAAGCAAATTTATTTCGGTCGGTAAAATAGGGGCATTTTTTTCTCTTAAAACCCTGATTACCCTTCTCTTTGCCTCAATTCTTATTTTCTTTTCTCAGATGGAGCTGCCCTCTCTGCCTTGGCCAATAGGGACAACCTCTCTGTCTTCACCGACATCTTCGATGACCCAATTTGTCCGTCATTCCCCTGCTTTCCTTATCTTGAACATACTCATAATTTTTTGCCATTCTTGGGTCCACTCTATTCTCTCTGTCTTTTTTCTCTTATTCAAAAATTTAATCTTTTTTTTTCTAATTTTTCTTGGTGTTTCTGCAGTAATTTGATGCTGATGGGATATTGATACAAAAGATCAGAGCCTGCTTCTTCCATTGGCGAGGAACCCACTTCGTAAACACTCGATCCACACTCTCTCTGTCTCCTCGGTTCTTGCGGTATTCACTCTCTCTGTTCTCATCAATGGCAATATCATCAACGTCGCCTCTTACAACAAGAAGAACCACAGCATCGAGGAAATAGGAAATAGATCTAAACGGAAGCTGCCACGAGGGTAACTCCATCCTTTATCCGAAGTACTGTTGTTTTTCTTGTTATGCTATCAATGCTTCAATTTCCTTGCACCGAATGATTTATTTGTTTAGCTTGCTAGATCTGTGATGCTTTGCTGATTTCCTTGGTTTCTTTTTTCTGTTTAGATCATTTTAGATCGTTTATTATTTGTTCAATGGGACTGATTGTATTCTCATCCGATTTAATTGGCGATATTAGACTAGTTTTGAGGGATTAAATCCCCTTAGGGATGTGTTTCCTTTTAAAGTTGATATGTTGTTCTAGACTTTGATAGGGCTACATGTTGGGTTAAATTTTTGTTCAGTTAATCTGTTGTCACCGGTTAACTTCTTGGGTTGGATATTGGCAGCGTTCTCGAAGTTACCAACTGTTTCCCTTTCCCGGCAAGATAAACTTTTTTTTTTTCTTTTTGTTGATAATTGGTGGTTTTTTTTTATCTTTATTTCTTTGATAATTGTGTGCAGATTTGAGAGGAGGATGAAGAGATCGAAGCTGATGATGAGATGCTTGAGGGGGGTTAATGTTGACAATAACACAGTTGGATGGTGAGTTTGGTTTATTACTGGTCTTTAATTTTGCAAAGGGAGAGACCCACTCTCGGGTTAGTTCCATTTTTCTTATACCCTTCTGGTTTCTTCTTTACTCTTATAAGATCTGTTATGAATGAATACTGTAGCTTTTAAATTTGATAGATATAGAAGCCTCACTTTGTAATTAGCAGCTATTATCATGTTTGACAGTATACGTGCAAAATATGCATGCTTATATGCTCTTGTTCTTATTACTTTGATCTTGTTGTAGAAGTTTGACTTCATAACAAGGTTCATAACAATAAGTAATGCACTTATAAAGTTTCTAAAAATCTCACTTCCAGTTGTTCAAACAAGTATTTGGCAGAAAAATAAGTTGTTTAAAAGATGTTCATCTATTGGGACCAAAGAACTTAATAAGAAGCTATTATCTAATAATTCAACTTTGCAAGTTCTCTCAGGTTGGAAGCCAGGAGACATAAGTCAGTGGCTCTCAAGTCTCAGATATTGGAACTAGTGAAAATAACAGCATGAGGAATGCACAGGCTACAAAGTTGCTTGTTGGGTTTTAAAATTATAATATAATTCTTTGTTTTTTCATGGACTGCGTTTGTTTATGTTTGTTTTTGCTCTTTTTAGGCAACAAAGCACGATCGTTGAGCTATATTGTCCTTATTCATCTTCAAGAAAACATAGGCCCTTCATGTCCTTAATTTCACAAATGCGAAGATAATTATGAGAAATGTCAGGTCGTTTGAAGTGTGTTAGGCTGCTCTCGTCATGTGAGTTCTGGAATATATATATATTCCATTGAAGAGGGATCTGTTTTGGTTTTTCTATATATGGACCTTTACCACTGGGGTTGTTTATAATGGTTATTTTCTCATATGCAGCTTCTGGGCAAGGATTGTTATGACATTGATATTGCTATTGACAATATGTTGGGCAGTGAATTTGTTGATAAGGTCAGGGAATACTTGTTATCTACTGGATAAGAGGTGCGGGGTCTTGGTATTATTCCACGGTATTACACAATCTTTTACACAATCTTTTTTTGGGGACTTCATATTCACTTGATACTTTGATAATTATTTCCATGATATAACCCACGTTAATTGACATATGAGTATAGTGTTTCTTATTTTTTGGTTCAAATTGTTTGCATAATTAAATCTCATTGATTGTACATTAGTCTTGTTGGTTTTTTTAATTTTGTAAAATTGGATATTGGCGATAACATTTGTTGATTAGTATGTAAACTCATTAATAAAGTGACTGTGCATTCTACTCTCATAGATGCTTGTGACTGTTTATTTATTAGAGGAACTTGGGCTTGGAAAAAATAATTATTTTATTAGGAAATATCGAATTACTATTTTTTGGGGTGATATCTCCAACTGGGAGTTGCAATTATTTACATGAAAATTCGTACTAGCAGTCTTTTTTCCCCGTATTTTAAAGTGAAATAAGTTAGAAAGTGTTGAGTTGCTTGAGATGAAATAATAACTGTTTTCTAATCATGAAATGTTGCCTTGAAGGCGTAACAGATCCTTCTTCGTTGCATCATAGGACATTCTTAAAGACTGCTATTCCAACTAAATAAAAATTGCAAGAGGGCCTACATGGTTGAGGTATTTAGAAGCTTGTCCTATATGCTAACCTATTAGCATCTGACCAAAGCCCAGTTGCCTCCCACCTATGTACGATGATTTCTCCAAATATTAATTGGGCATATGCTGGACAACGACATGAGCGCTTTGATTTTCTTAGTTTACTTTGGGATTTCGGAGATTAAAGTTTCTGGATCTACAAAGTAGCAACCAGACTAATCCCTTTTATGCTGTGATTCTTCTCCTTTTCTTTCTTTCTTTTTCTTCTTTTTTTCCCTTGTCTGGTTATATGTCCTATGCCACCAAGTCTAATTTGTAGTTTTTGTGTTAAGTAACTTCTTTTCATTTTCTCCATTTCTCCCATTTCACGATTACTATTGAACGAAGAGAAGTAAATGATAAAGAGGTCTCCGACTTCTTTTGTATCTTCTGCTTCTTGTTCTTCTTCATCATCATCAACATCTTCTTCTTCTTCTTAATTTGCATTCTAGCAGTGCTCCTTCCTATCATCATAATCTCATTGATGATTACCACTAAGGAATTATCTGGAGTGTCTAGAGTTAAATCTACCGAAAATATTTTTCACGTATCATTGGGGTGGTCTAATCCATCGTGGTTGTCTTTTACTTTGCAATCCTTTGCTCTCAACCTCATTTCCATATGGAAGTTTTCCCTTGCTTTGAGGAGGTAAATGTTTTGCCCCCTTAGTGGGGTCCTGAGTGAAGGGATATCATATGGCATAAACATGAAGATCATGCAGCGAAAAAATTAAAAAATTTGATCATTCATGCCACTTAATATATGATAAAATATCGAAATATGCAATTTTAGGGTTTTATGAAAAACTTACAACTTTGAATGTCTTTAAAACTTGATTTTTGCTATGGCCAATATATAAGATAGACTTATATACTGCTGATCTTGAACACTAATGCCAAATGAGCAGCCTTTATGCCACACCACTCTATGCTCACACATACACTTGCAAAGAAGGCTTGAAACCGTGAGTGCTAGCTCTATGTTTGTGTATTCGGCAATGGGAATGGTTTGAAGCCACAAGATCTTATCTTGTTCTTCTTTTAGGTTTCAATTGCTGTCCAAAAATACAAGAGAAGAAGGAAGAATCCTTTCCCCTTGAGAGTGGTGACAATGAGAGAGAAAAAACCTAATTGGCAATGTTACTTCTTATCCATATATATCACTTAGTTTAGGGTTTTGTGTGTGCCGAAATTCACTAGCATTTAGGTAGTAATTTCAGCCTCCATCACTTCCTAATTAAGTGGTATATTTTGATTCAAAGACATATATGAATTTAAATTTAATTAACTTAATTATCTAAAGATAAATTTTTCCATGCGTGTCATAGTATGTTCAAGAGCATGTGATTAAAATTTTAGCCTATTTCGACATCGTTTCGGTATACTTCTGGCTTCGACAGCCTGTACAGCCAGTTTGAAACCCGAAATCTTGAAACTGCCAGAACACTTATTTTTCACTTCTAATAGGTCATTTAGGTTGTTACCAATATATTAATGTAATCAAAATAGTTTTTGATGGTCAGTACACTAATTCAAAGTCCGGTCAAATTTTCAGTCAACTTTTTTATGGTACCGAGTAAAAACTTGTCTATCCCATTTAAAGGTCAATCTAAGCTCGTTTTTTACTCAAATTGTACAACTAGACTTCATTTAATGCCTACTTTCATAAACTACGTTTAGAATAAATTGTCAGTCGGATCACCCATCTTCAGATTACCCTGGTTCGGACACATTTAATCTTTATACTTTTTTTGGTCCCTATCTTATTCAACTCCGATTATCCTGAACTTTGCCCTAGGATAATTATATATGCTCTACTTCGTACTATGAATGACAGAAGTAAATTTGGGGGTGTTACTGTGATAAAATGAGTATAAATAAGGGGGTGTAAAAACCAAAGGCAGATTAAATTTTTATCTCGTTTCTAGTCAACTTGAATTAATGGTCCAAACCAATTTAGTGACATGTCAGCAAGCTGACAACGCAACCTGCAATTGCATCCTCAGACACATTAGCCTGGTCAACGCCTCGTAGATAATGCAACACGTAGTTGCGTCTTCAAATGTGGGACCCACACACGTGACAGCGTTCCGAACCTGTAACGCAGCGTTTTGCTGCTTTTTTCAAAAAACATCCCACCCCTCCTACATAAAATCTAACACATCCTATAATGGTCTGAATCCTGGATTAGCCGTGAGCAGTATTTTTCGATAGTAAATAATGAATCCGGATTGAAAAGTACACCCGAAAGTGAAAAATATCTTATTTGACTATCGAAAAATATTGGTCATAGTGAGTCCGATGTTGAAATTTGAAGTGAAACCAAGATCAAATAGTCCTCCAAAAGTCAAAAATACGAAAAAAAACTAGCGAGTTGGTAAAAATTGCAGATTTTCCTTAAATTTGATGTAGAATATTTTGGTAATGAAAAATGATTTTTCGGTAACATCGGTATTTTTGAATTGGATCGATTAGATTGAATCAAACTGGTAACAAACTCCGATTGAGCAAAAAATTTGCGTACAATCTATTTTTAATGTGATAAGAATGATATAATCATTATTAGAGTGATTTGAAGTTAGAAATGAGAAAATTTAATTAGGACCTTAAATGGACCAAAATTGGGCTTTTAGTTAACTTGGGCTAGGCCCATTTAATTGGCCCAAGTTTGGCCCATTTGAGAGTAATATATAAACTAGGAAAATCTAAGAAATCCTAAGATTTTTCCAGCTCTTCTCCTCCTCTCCTTATTGTCGAACCCCTCTCTCCTTCTCTCCTTCCTTAATTTCTTCTATTTCACTCAAAATTCACACTTAAATCTAACATAACAAACTTGATTTCATCCCTCTAGATTAATAATCAGCCCTCTACCCTTTGATTTGAGCAAAAAAATCAAGAAAAATCAAGGTTGAGATGCTTGGGTATTAAGGTAAGCAATGAGAAATTGATTTATTTAATTTGGTTTTTAAGTGTTTCTTAAAAGTTTAGGGTGCCTAGAACTCAAATATGTGGTCAATTTATGCATTTAAGATTAAAAAAATAGAGTTTTATAAGCTCTAAAATCCGGCAATGGTAGTTTAAGAAGAAGGAAACTAACTTGCCAAGGGTGAAGGCAAAGAAAAAAAGTTTAGGCAAGCCAAATCAAGAAGAAAATGTTAGTGGCTAATAAATCCTACCATTTTCCTTTATTTTGAATTAACTCCCTTTATGTAAATTAGAAAAAAAATATGCTATAATGGTGAGTAACTGAAATTGATGTTAGATTTATGCAATTAGACCGTTAATATAGCTATTAGTATATTCAAATTAAATTAAAAGAATTTCTAAGGTGAAATCCTTAGGGTGACCGAATTTTTCATTAAGAGAGATTAAGGCATATCTTGCATATTTTTGATAAATAATGATACAAAATGAACCTAAAAATGATAAATGATGTTCATGAGTTTTTAGAAAATTTATGAAATTTAATTTAAAATTTTTAAATTGTGTATATGTGTATGTATCAAGCATAAATGATGAATTATTGTGAAATAATTCATAAAATGAGTAAAAAATGATAATAATTGTGAAATAAAGCACATATGAATTTTTATGTAATTTATATGAATTATTAGAATATTTTTGGGAATAATCAATTGATTATGTATTATTGAAAAATAAGAAATTTTTGTGAAATAATGTATAAAATAAGTAAAGAATGTACCTATGTATTTTTATGGAAATTATAGAATTTATTTGAATATTTTTTAAGAAATATTTAAATATGTACCAAAATAAAGTTGTGAAATTATTGAGTCACAATACCAAATTTTAGTGAAAAATAATGAATTATATTGATATAATTCATGAACTATCCAAAATCGGTCGAAAGAGTGACTATCTAATATATTAGAATAAATTAAATCATAAAAAGTATAGTGTATATAATGACCGTATTGAATTATTGAAAAATAATTCATAAATCAAAAATAAAATGGTGAATTATTATAAATTAATTCACAAACCATATAAAAGTATTGCATATTCCGAATAACAAAAATTTTGGACACAAAAAGTAAGAAAATTGTTAAAAGGCAAAAAGGTAAAATGAACGTAAAGTCGAAATATTGAATTATTAAGAAATAATTCATAAACTGTCAAAAAATGATGAATTATAATAATATAATTCATAAAGTGTTTAAAAAGTATCGAAATAATAACTGGTTAAAGAAGTAAAATAAAAAGATATTGAAAGGAGTAATATGCAAAGTAATAATGGTGAATTATGATGTCATAATTCACAAACTGTGTATAAGATATTGAAAAGTATTAAGTGTAAAGTGTTCATGGTGAATTATTATAGAATAATTCACAAAAAGTAATTGAAAAGAAAAAAAGTGACTGTCAGAATAATAGAAAAGAAACAATGACTGAAAAGAAAAAGTCTTGAATAGTCAAAAGTACTGAAAAGATTAATTGATAAAAATGTACTGATTGAAAAAAAAAAAAGTATTTGTAATTATTTGAAATTGAAAAGTGTTTTGAAAGTAAGAGATTGTTTTTGTCCTTAGCAATAGTCAGGTAGTAAAAGTTTTGCAAATGATATAATTGGCTAGCCATAAAGACATAGTATACCGCAATGCAAGTTATGACGACTTATTTTACTATGGCAGAGTCTTTGATCTCTATAGTATATGTATCTATACTGATCTGATATCTGCTCTGTGAGACTTGATCTTTCGGGATCATTTCTCAATATGTTTTGTATGTGGCCCTGTGGGATTCACGTTCCGTATATCCTATATGAGAGTTCCTATCATATTGTACTAGGGACATATTGATAAGAATAAATCATAATTTCAAAAGTAAGCTAAAAGTAAAAGTTAAAAATGAAAAAAAAAATGACTTAATTGAAAGAAATAAAAAGTTTTGGGCCAGAACTGTAATTTTCCCAAAAAATTGTATTTAATGAGCAAAAATGAAAAAAAAATATTTTACAAGGTAAAATAATAAATTAATGATTAAACAGCCCAAAAGTGAGCTTATGTAAATAAAAAGGATTAAAACATAATTTTACAAGAAAAATCAAAATAAAGACCAATTGTTATTTTCTATACCAATTATTGATTTGAAAATGAAAATTTTGAAAAATGGTACTAATTTTGTATTTAAAGTTAAAAAATGGTAATATTGTAATTAATCAATAAATTAATGACTAAAAATGAAATTATGTAAGTCAAAGTCAATTGAAAAGTAAAAACGAGCAAATGAATGATAATTTTGCAGTTGAAAATGAAAAAGTAACAATTCCGCAATAAGTGTGTAAAAATAACATTTTTGTAGAAAAAAATAAGAAAATAAAGATTTATTTGTAAAATATTCCAAAATAATTGTATCACTTTGCATTAAATGTTAGAAGCATTGATAATTGTAATTTGATAAATGGTTAAAAAGTCAAAGTGATACAAAAGGATGAATAGCAAATTTGTAGTTATGGTATTAAAAGAGTAATTTTGTAATTAATGGAGAAATGGAGTATTGAATTGAAAATTTGCCATTATAGTGGCAATTAATAATGTAAATCGTCAAACAAAATAATATTTGTATTGAATTGATAAAACAAGGAATTTTGTTGAAAAAAGTCAAAGTCAAGCTACTAAAAATGTTATACATCACAAGTTAAGTAAAAGTAAAAGTAAAAAAAGTAATGTCAATTTTGTAATTGAATTACAACAAGAGAGTATTTTCAAGTAAATTGAAAAGTTTAAAATCAAAGTGCAAAGTTTGTCAAATGGTTGGTAATGAATTGAAAATACTGTCAAAAGATTAAAAATGACTTTTGATAAGGCAAGCATAATATTTCGCATAAATTATGTAATTATGTTTAATTAAAAAAATTTAAAATTAATAGTCATCACTATGCATATATAGTGCTCAGCACATAGTATTTACTGCGTGCAGATTCTGAAAAATTATAAAAGCATAGTACACAGTGAAACAAGGTCTAAAGAGAAGAGATAATAATAAATTAAATTGCATTATGGCATGTATATACTTAAATATTTAAGGTAAAAGATTGAACTGTATTTTGATTACTATTGTTATGTTAGTAAATATTGTTATATCTGTAAATGGGTGAGTGTCAGTAAGTGATTTAGAATGGATATGATTGATATGTGAATGATTGTTTGAAATGTATATTGTTATAGTCTGTGGTGCCTTTGAAAGGTTGTATTTCTTTTTTTTTCAGGAAACTATTAAATATATAGCCGTTATATTGTCGAATTTTCTGGTAAAATGAATAGTAATTTAGATAATTATAAAATGATAAGTTAGTTTATGATTTTGAATAATGGAAGAGTTTTATCAGTCAGTTGAATTACTTATGAGTGGAAAAAAAATTACAGCTTATCGTTTATTTCTGTATCAGAAAAAACTGTTCAGATGAGGGTGTTACACGCTTTTATTATCTAATATCTTTTTTAAAATACATTATTTAAAAAAAATTTCCTGTGAAATATAACATATAATTTAATTTTTTATTTTTTATCCAACAAGAATTTAATATATATATAAATTAAGGATACCACGTTATAAAAGAAAAATATAATAAAAAAAAAGTTGAAAGAAAGCTTGGTGATACAATTTTCCAGTATAATTTATAATTTGATTGAGGAATATGTTTCACTATTGCAATACGCTGTGTAGCGTACCATTGGATTAAATGATTAAAAATATATTAATTGTATTGATTACATCATTGAATGATGATTAGCTGTTAGCAATGCGGACTACGATGGATGAACGAATCAAAGTTTGATTTTCGATATCTCACATGAGGGCAAGGATCCTTAATCGTGATGATATCTCGAATCCGAACTAGTTGGCATTGAATATGATATCCGAAAGCTGGGTGGTTTAGCAAAAAAAAAATCTAATCGTGCTTAGCATGAGGCAGATTTATGTATCGTGTACCAAGGATGGAAAATTAATTGGTGAAAAAAAAATTAAAAAATAAATAAATTGATTGATAAATTTTCTTTTAGTTCTGTGCAATGATCGGTTTGATTCAATAATCGAATCAAATCGAAATAATTAAAAATTAAATTTTTAATATTTTTATCAATCAAATCGAACCGAATTTATAGAATAATCGAATTCAAATCGAATTAAAAATTTCGATCGATTTGGTTCAGTTAACAAAAAAATCAAATTATTTAAAAAAAATAAAAAAAATTATATCTAAAAATTATAAATTATAATACACTAAAAATATCTAAATTGTATAAAATAAAAGTTCAAATTAAAGATACAATCCCAAAATATATAATACAATAAAACCTTTAAATAAATTTTTTAATTTAATCATTAAAATTCTAAATTCATATAATTTACATCTCAAAATAAGATAATTTACATATATAAAATAATTATTCAATTAAAAAATTATATAATTATATAAAATTTTGGTTCAATTTTTTATAGCTTTTTTAAAAAACTAAACCGAACTAAACAACCAAATTTTTTTAAAATTTAAAATCAAAAAACTGAAAAATTGAATAAAATTAAAAAATTTTCAATTTTTCAATTTTAACCAAATTTGCTATACCCCAATTCCCTTCATGCTCAACTCAGGAAACCTTCAGCGCACCTTCTTGCATTTCAACTTTTTGTCGTCTTTATAACACTTTTATCCTTTATCCCTTCGTGAGGCGCTCGCCAGTTTCCCCTCTCTCTCTCTGTCTTTCTTTTATTTGATGACTTCTTAGCTTAAAGACTTTCCCTAACGCCTACTAATTTCAAGAACTCATGGCCTCTCCAATCGATGAAGGTACTTTTTGTTTTGTTTTTTTTTTTTTTTTCTTTTTTGTCTTGAAGATTGATTTGCTGTTCAAAGTTTGATTCTTGTTGTGTATTTGGTTTTTTGGGTTTTTTTCTTTCCCACTTTTATTTCTTTATAGCTGAATTTACTGAAGCAAGTGAATCTAGGAGAGCATCCTTAACTTACTATCCCTTGGATTCTGGATCGCTTTAACCAAGAAACTTCATTCCTGATGATTTTTTTCAGATTTTCTGTTCCAAGAAATAATTGGGTTTAAATTTTGCTTTTTGGCCTTTTAAATAGTATTTTTCTTTTCATCAGAAATCCTAAATCTGTTTGGTTTGATGGAAAATTGTTATTAGTTTAGGGGAGATGAGAGCTTGCAAAATGGATTTTGTTGCTAATCTAGCATTGTATCTATCGTTCTACCCATGTAAATTTTATGTAATTCAAAAGGAACAGGAAGATCCCTTCACTTGAAAGTTTGGAACTAGATTATCCATGTAATTGATTAGTTTGTTGATTGATTAATGTGAAGGGGGAGAAAGGGACATAGAGAAAGGATTGATGCCTCAACAGTTCAGCCAAAATCCTCTAGCGGAACCCTCTCCAACACCATCACCATCCTCAACAGCATCAGCACCAGCTCTAGTTTTGTCCAACTCTGGGAAACGGATTGATCAAGCCGGAAAAAAGAAGTATGTTAAACAAGTGACTGGCCGCCATAATGACACTGAGCTGCACTTAGCAGCTCAACATGGTGATTTAGCCGCTGTAAAGCAGATTCTCAATGATATTGATTCGCAACTGGTGGGGACTCTGAGTGGGGAGGATTTTGATGTCGAGGTTGCAGAAATAAGGGCATCAGTAGTGAATGAGGTGAATGAGTTGGGAGAGACCGCACTTTTTACTGCTGCTGACAAAGGACATCTTGAGGTGGTAAAGGAATTGCTAAAGTATTCGAGTAAAGAGTGCCTTACAAGGAAGAATAGGTCAGGGTATGATCCATTGCATATTGCTGCTGTGCAAGGGCACCATGGTAATGTCCTCAAGCTTTTCATGTTTGTGTTTTGAAATTATCCATTTTGTTTTGATTCTTAAGTGCATAAGTAAGAAAGTAAATTAATCCCAGAGGAACATGTTAACTAACAGCCTATGTTTTGTCTGAATTTGTACAATTGCTAATGGGCTTTCTATATTGTTGCTTAAGTTTTTTGTGAATCAATAATCAAAATTGTATGCCATTGAGATAGTAATTAATACGGTGCAAGTTCATTGGCTTATATGTGATTTAAAATGATAATGGATGTACAAAATGGAATAAAATTTTGAGAGATAATGAATTTGTGAAAATTGCTTTGCAACAGCAACACTGTGCTTGCACGAACCAAGTATTAGCTTTTGTTACTTTCCGTGGTTCCTTATAAAGTTGAGTGCAATATTCCGCGTTGAAAATCTGTTCCATCTCCACTCCAGTCCACATAGTAGCTTTTATGATGTCTATTGCAAAAACTGAATTTGTTGGATGAGTACTAGACTTTTGTTGTATGCTACACCATCTGTAAAATTCCTAGCAGTATTCCAGAGGCACTAATGGTGATTTTCTTATTGCAGCAATTGTCCAAGTGCTATTAAATCATGACCCAAGCCTGAGCCAAACATATGGCCCATCAAAGGCAACCCCTCTTGTATCTGCAGCTACAAGGGGGCATACTGCAGTAGTCTATGAACTGCTTTCAAAGGATGACAGCTTATTGGAGATCTCAAGGTCCAATGGGAAAAACGCATTGCATTTAGCTGCCCGTCAGGGTCATCTAGATATTGTTGGAGCATTGCTCAGTAAGGATCCACAGTTGGCAAGAAGGACGGATAAGAAGGGGCAGACTGCATTGCATATGGCTGTAAAAGGGCAGAGCTGTGAGGTGGTTAAATTACTTCTTGATGCAGATGCTGCCATTGTTATGCTTCCAGACAAATTTGGTAATACAGCATTACATGTGGCAACTAGGAAGAAGCGAGTGGAGGTATGACTTTCTCATTTGCCTCCTTTTTGACTGTGAAACAGATCTTACATGCATCTTTTGTTTGGTTCCTTCTTTGTTGCAGATAGTGAGCGTTTTGTTATCACTTCCTGATACAAATGTCAATGCACTAACAAGAGACCATAAAACAGCTCTTGACATAGCAGAAGAGCTAACCCTCTCGGAAGAATCATCGGAGATTAAAGAATGCCTTTGTCGCTATGGTGCTGTTAGAGCTAACGAACTCAATCAACCAAGGGATGAGTTGAGGAAAACTGTGACTCAAATTAAGAAGGATGTTCACACCCAACTTGAACAAACCAGAAAGACCAACAAGAATGTTCATAATATTTCTAAAGAACTGAGGAAACTACACCGTGAAGGGATTAACAATGCTACCAATTCAGTGACTGTGGTAGCTGTGCTTTTCGCGACAGTGGCCTTTGCAGCCATCTTTACTGTACCCGGTGGGGATCACTATAGTGGAGTGGCCGTGGTGGTGGGCGGTGCTTCCTTCAAAATTTTCTTTATCTCTAATGCTTTGGCTCTCTTTACATCATTGGCCGTTGTGGTGGTTCAAATTACACTGGTTAGAGGTGAGACAAAAGCAGAGAGAAAAGTAGTTGTGGTGATTAATAAATTAATGTGGTTGGCTTCGGTCTGCACATCAGTTGCCTTCATAGCCTCATCATATATAGTGGTTGGCCGGAGTCATGAATGGGCCTGCTATTTTCGTTACGGTTATTGGAGGAGTGATTATGGCTGGGGTTCTTGGTACAATGACTTTCTATGTGGTGAGGTCAAAGAGGATGCGCTCAATGAGGAAGAAGGGGGAAGTCTACGCGGCCGAGTGGATCCAATTCATGGCAACACTCAGACTTCTCCAATTCTGAAGTTGACAGAATTTATGCCCTTTAAATGTGTGAATTTGTAACTGTCTGAGCAAATCTTATGATTGTAGAGTAAAACAAAGTTGCTGAAGCAAATGTAGGTGTTTAGTTAAATAAATATAATCCTCTTATGAATTATACAGAATACACAGATTGTCAGGACTCTGGAGTTAAAAAGTAAATGAACTTGACAGACATTTGGAATCAACATGATCTCGAGAGTTTTCAGAAGAATTGAATGCAAAATCAGGTAAAAGACTATATTTTTCCCAGGAAACATTGCAAAGTTTTGTGTAGAACATGGGCATTTGTTATTTGTTAATGTTCCTGCTGTACGTTTTAGACAAGCTTTTTGCATAATGATTTTGAGTTGCATCATCTCTCTTTCGAGCTATCCTTTTCATCAAAATTTTTATTTTGGCCCCTAAGGTATGCATCTTTTTATTTATTGAACCCCAAAACTTTATTTGGTTTACAAGAGTTGGCACTATGCATTAATAATTAATGATCAAGTAGGAAGTATTATAAAAAAAAAGTTGATTTATAGGGAAAAATTATTCCTTGAAAAGGATATTGATATATTGTTTTCTGGAGCATGGATTGTCCTTCATAGGTTTTTGGCTTTAGCTCCAACTTGGACGTGGAAGGATATTTCTTTGACTGGAGAAGAAAGAAGGCTTGAGAGTCAAATAAGACTCTTAAATTTGTTTTATTAGCTAAATAAGTTCTTCGTAATTTGGATTAATTGTACCAAAATAAATAAATATTAGAATGACAAGTTGACAACAAATTTATTTTACCATTAAAATAAACTTTTGAGATTTATTTTAACTATATAAACTTTTGGATTAGACAAGAATACAATGTGTTCACATGCCTAATTGGTCAAGTGGACGGTATAAAGGCTAAAGCGACAAGAGCTACATAACTAATTGAAAAACATAGAATATATTCTCCACAACCTCTCAAATTATTATTTTGATATATATATATATATATATATATATATATATATATATATATATATATATATATATATATATATATATATATATATATATATATATATATAGTGATCCTTTTAATTAAATTAATATTGATACAAATCAGTGATATATGGTGGCTTTTCTTTTTTCTTTTTTTTTTTTCTTACTTTTCCTCTCTGCCATTTTCTACTACCATGAGTTACTGTATTTTCTTTACGTTTTTTTTTTTTTTCTAAATGCTTTGAGTACAAATTTAAATCTAACATTTGATAAAAAGAATAATTTTATTTTATTTTTAATATTTTTATTAATACAATATTATCTGTTATATTTTAAAATTAGAAAAAATTTATCTTTTTTTATTCTATGAATTACTATAAATTTATTTGTTCGAATCCCACATGTTTCAATTTTAAACAATGAAAGGTCACAAATAAATAGTTAGGGTCATATTATTTTAATTCTCTACAAATCGAAAAAAATTCACAAATAAATAGTTTTGTGGGGGCAGTTGAAAAAAATAAATAAAGAATAAAAATAGTCTAGGAATATATTATTTTAAGGGACAAGGGCATTTTTCTTACAACACTTTTCGAAATAAATAGAACTATGTTATTATTTTTTTATCTTTTTCTGCTAAAGAATATAAAATTAGACCTAACAATCAGGTCGAATTGAATGGGTTTGGATTACTTTGAATCAGTTCTTTTCAAATTTGGATTTTTTGAACTGCCATTTTTCTTTTGAATCTCAAGTTACAATAAAGACTAAAAAATCGGATCAAAAACCGAACCGTATCAGACCAAATAAAATTTTTGATATATTTGATTTGATTTGATTTTAAATAAAAAAAATTGGTTTTTCCAATTAAATTTTCAATATCCAAAAAACGTTAAAATCAAATTGAATGAATTATTAGTAAAATTATATCATTTTGACACCAAATTAGAAGGCTGATAGTGACAGTGATAAATGAGACAAAGAATGGCGGATAAGTAACAAAAAAAAGAAGAAGAAAAAAAATCAAGAGATTAGCGATTTTAATATTCTGGATATATATATATATATATATATATATATATATATATATATATATATAAGCTGCCTGTTTTTGCAAGTATACAAAATCAATTTTATTAATAAAGAGTGAATGAGCTATCTTTTCTACAAGAATTGATGATTAAATACCAACATTATGATAATTTTGTATTATAGACAAACAAAATTTAAATGATTAATTAAATAAAAATTATATAATTAAATCACACAAGCAATTGAAAAATTGAATAAAATCAATAGATAGAAGGTTAAGGTATCTTTAAATACACTTGAATCTATCTTTTTGTTTATATCTATTAGCAATCAAATT
>JBBPFJ010000419.1:0-40227 GCA_037975025.1 Excoecaria agallocha
TGAAAATTAATAAGAAATGGAGAATAAAGAAATTGGGCTTCTTGCTTGATAGACAAAAGAACTGACCAAAAGTGTCAATGAATTTAGTACTAACCTATGATTAGCTGCTAATGAATATGATTGTGGCTGTTAAGATTACGTGGTCGTTATGTTCTCTAGGAATCCAGCAATTATGTTTTATTTTTTAAAAAGTTAGAGCCATAATGTATTAGTTGAATAATAAGGAATAGGACAAGCGTGGGAGGTAAAGGAAATTGGCGATTAGCCATTTGTATGTTTTTGTATTAGCTTATAATGACTTCTTTACATATATTATAATTTCCTATCTTGTTAGGACAGAATGGGAGAGATGGGGGTAACTGATGAGGAGCAAATGGCACAGGGGCCGAGTGGTGATGAGGAGAAAATTCTAGTTTCAGTTCGGTTGCGGCCTTTGAATGAAAAGGAAACTTCAAGAAATGATGTATCAGATTGGGAGTGCATCATCTATAGGAATAATCTTTCAGTTTCAGAGAGATCCATGTACCCAACTATCTATACATTTGGCAAGAGAGATTCTTATACTACAGTTTGATGTAATTTGGTTATTATATTTAATTGCATGTGCACTTTTTTATGGTGTCTGAGGCTAGAGAGATTTATTACATGCACAGTAAAATTATTGATATAAAGATTATTCTACTATTCAAGAAATGAGTTGCCTAATCTTTTCGTAACTTGGAACGGTAGATATCATATTGATCTAGTGATGGTAACTTGGCTTATTCAGCATTGTTTTTGTGTTGCTGTTATATTAATCAGTCAGTAACATTTGTTAGTAATGCAATTTTGGATAGTCATCTCAGCACTTCATTGTACAGCTATGCTTGTGCCTTCCATTATGCAATTTCAGATTCCAAGACTGGTATAATAATGATTAGTTCATTATGAAAGTTCAATTTGGCACCATTCGATGATTATTTGTTGATTTCTTCTCTGATAATGCATGTATGTTAGACAATTGAAAGTTCGACGCGTGAGTTTTTAGGCAATGACAAGTCAAGCATCCTTTCAGCCACTATGGTTAGTACTGGCAATTGAAGTTTTAAAATCACCGACTCACTAATAGCACTAATGGAACCATGTCTAATTATCATTATTCTCCACACAGAATTTTGTTGATCTCGTAGGAAGTGAGCGCGCATCTCAGTTTTTGTCAGCTGGTATGGGGTTGAAAGAAGGGTGCCACATAAATTGCAGTTTACTGACATTGGGAACTGTTATCCATAAGCTAAGGTTAGCCTGTGTTGCTTTTCAATTTTCACATGAGTAATATTTCAAGAAATTCTGCTAATAGCATCAACTCTGTAACTTATATAATACCATATTTTGAAGGAAATAGAATGTAAGAATTCAAACTTAGCCAACATATTGCTTTTTCAACTCTGTACCTCCACTATAATTTTAGCATTTCTAAGGAGAAACCAAGAAGAAAAACATTTTCAGGGGCATCTGAAGCACTTTAACATAATATTGTTTCATCCATAGATAATGCATCTGTGCATTTATTTGATTTGATTTTATTTTATTTTAACAACAAGCCTTTGGCATTCAAAAAGTATCCAATAATGCAACTTGAACTGTTCATAAAGTAAAAGGATATGAAGCACCACTTCCCTAGCAGAATAAGGTTTCATTATTCACTAATAATATCGTAACAAGATATAGATTTTGATACATAATTTTCCATAAGTTCTAGAGATGTTCCAACAGGAAATGGATTAGTACATGGAAGAGACTAGATACCTTAACTATTTTCTTGTGGTTGCTCTTTTTCCATAAATTATAAAAAACTTTCATTATGAGACCTATACCTTAATTTATAAATTTCACATACTAATGTTGTCTTACACATAGTTTGATTTCTTCACATAAATGAAGGATGGAATATCCATTTCTAATATGCATATATAGGTACAGAAGTCCTTTAATATTCAAGAATGGATATCAAATATATCATCCAAAAATTTTTAACACAATTATTAGTTTGATATTTGGTGAGCCATTTAAAGGCCTCAATATAGAAAAATTCTAAAATAACAAAATATATATTCTACGTCTAAGTATCCATAACGAAGTTAAAAGATTCTTCCTCACTTATTGCTATGACAATTTTCCTTATCAAGCATGTGGGACTATTTTACAATTGAGTTGTCTACTCTTCTGCTGGTTCATGAGAATTTTTTTTCATTATTATTTGCTTTTCCATGTGGCTTATTATTCTATATTATCATAGGATTGCTGGAGAGATCAAGTCTTTCCCCACTGATGGATGGATCGCACCAAAACTATCCAAGAGAATAGATAAATTCATGTTTTACATGCTTACTGCTGACAAGTTTGATAAAAATAAATGTGGAGTTTTGATTGGCTCTACATTAGGTGGGATGAAGGTAACTTTAAACTGTCAAATTTTTTTTCTCCTTAAAATTTTGTAGATTTTTTTCCTCCTTAAACTCTAAAGTATACAAGAAGCTTATTGTCTTTCTTTTTATTGATTCACTCTACAATTTTGCTATTCCAGTTGTAATAATTAAAAAAGTGTAATAATTTTTTGCAACGGAATGACGACGCATGATACCTTCGTAAATTGTTTTTTATTGGTGGGTAAAAATAGCAACGAAAATAATTTTTTGTTTAAATTTAGCGACGGAAATAAATTAGTTTCCGTTGCTAAATTTAACCAATTACCAAATATTACATTTTGTGGATTTTGCAACGGATTTGTATTAGCAACGGAAATGAATTTCGTTGCTAAAAATAGCAACTAACGAATTTGCAACCGAACTTTCCGTTGCTAGTTTCAATTAGCAACGGAAAATCAATAATTTTTGTTGCTAATTTTTGTTGGTATTTAATAATTTTCTTGTAGAGGTTGCCACCGTGACCCTTCCCTATTTCCACTTACACTTGATTTTTAAGCCCCGAAACTTATTCGAACTTCTTTTAGTACTTTTAAAGTATGTTAGACATAAAAATAAGGACTCAAAATATAATGAAATGTATATAACACATGTTGGAATATTGAAATAAATGCATGGGAACGTTTGTATGCATAATGTTTCATGATATACGATGAATGATAACAAGTTATGTATATCTGGTATGTGGTGATTGTGAAGCAATGTGTGCCCATGTTTCTAGATATATTATGTTTTAATGTGAGCATGACCTACTAAAGTCTGAGTTGTGGATAAATAGGCATTACTAGAAGGGTTGTAGCTGCTGTTCTGTTAGACACTTTGGTGTCTTTTGTTAGAGGTTATACCTCTTTTGTTAGAGACCATGTCTTTTATGATTTTTGAATATGATGATTTTTGATTTAGAGGCAATGCCTCTTCTGTGTAGATACCGATGGTATCTTCTGTTCTGTCCCGTTACCTGTGTCTCGAGATAATAGCAGATAATTCTAAAATAATTTGTTTTTGTCATATATTATTTACTATAATAGAGTAAATTAATTTTAATTATGCGATTATGTATTCATGAATGACTAAGTTAAATTATTTTATATTACTACTTACATAAATTACATGTGTTCGTTTAGTTAGTAGGTCTCATTGTGTGTGTTATTGTTGGGTGACCGCTGTGAGGAGTCGCCATTTAGCATTCTTGTTCCCTACTAAGCATTATGCTTAGCAAAGTGGTTTATTTCCTCCATGTAAGCCTTAAAGATCGAGTTTAGGAGTGGCATAATTGCCAACGCCAGAGAAGTTTTTGTATTATGATGATTTTGTAAACATTTGTTGTAATTATAACAGGAATGAACCGATGTTTGTATTAAATATGTATATGTATTAATGATGTTATATAATATAATTTTGAGCTATACAAAGACTCTGGATGCTTGTATTTGAAATTAGAATGTATATATTTATAATTCTGAGAAATGCATGAATTATTCTTATATGTATATTATTTTGATTAGTATGTGCTTGTGTACACTTGTCTATCCTTGTAGGGAGTATGAAAGTGTTACAATTACCCCTTCTTTCCACCATAATTTTAATCCCGCTGCTGTACCTTTAGGCATAACATGAATAGCACGGACACAACCTACTCCCCCTCACCGTTATCATTTCTTTGGTCCACGTTTCTCCATCAAAAAGCCATACGTGGCCTCTATTTGCTTCATGTATTCCCTATGAGCATGAATAACCAAGGTTCATACTAGCCCCTTCCGGTTCAAACCTAATGTATTTATGGCAGCCACTGACCTCCTTGGATTGCTTGGGGAAATTTCCTACAGTGCCTTTGTGTTATTGGTTTCTTCAGGTATGTTATATCCTGATTGGTACTTGCTTTCACCAATATTCTTGCCTCCCATTTTCTTTGCCCCATTTGTCCGCCAAATTCATTTCTACCTCCTCTCCTAACTTTGATTCCTCCTCTGCCTTTGTTGCTTTATAGTTTATACAGTTCAATTGCAACCTTCAACTTTTCAGTCAACCCAATGACTGAAATATACAATAGTTGCTCATAGTCCAACGGTTTTCCATCATGGATTAACACTTGAACATTCGTTTGAATCTTCTCCCTACCCGTTCAAAACCACATGCATCCATCAAAGTTAGTCGATAAAAAAAAAAAAAAACACTAATTCCACAAAAACATTATACAACACAATCTGTGGCAACATGACACCATTAGCACAACAGAGGTTCATTCAGAATACGGATTATAAACTCTACTCTATGCAGACCGACGAATCTGAATCCTCTCCCTACTAAAGTCTAAAGCTACCCAACATCACTAAAAGAAACACATAATCAATCCACTGTCAATCTCACTTCCTCTTCTTGGAAGGGGGCTGGGGAACCTCTTCATCCTCTTCTTCCTCTTCATCGTCTTCATCCTCTCCGTCCTCTTCATCATCGTCTTCATCACCATCACCATCATCGTCATCGTCTTCGTCATCTTCATTATCACTTCCTCCTTCACCGTTGGTTTCAGGATCATCTTCAGGATCTGCATCCTCATCCCCTTCTTCTGCTGAGAAATCCTCATCACCTGCATCATCATCCTGGTCTGCATTGTCATCATCTTCATCGTCATCGTCATCTTCTGTATCACTAGCATCTTTGTTTTCTGCAACTGGGCTTTTCATCTTGAAAAGTTCATCTAAAGGGAACCTGAAAAAACAGTTACATACAACAACACATTTTAATCGGAATCTTTTAAATATGTAAAATAATTGAGGCATGAAACATATATTTTTTACCTCTCATCAAGTGCTGTAAGTGCTAATGATGCATTGATATCATTCAGCAATGGTCCAGCCTAGAAGAACCATAAACAATTAACCAAATAATTATCAACCTTAGACTACATGCCAAAAAGAGGAGAGGAGAACGAGAAAGAAGAAGCCAGGTAAGCATATCTGTAATAGGTTTTTTTAATTAATATCTCCAACCCAAATAGATATGATCACAGTTTAGTAAATCGTTTGCAGGGAAGAAGGCCAAATGATTTCATATCTAAATATGTCAAAAATAGGCCAAAACACACATTACTATAAATATATAGGTAACTTTCCAAATCGTACTCAATTAAAAAAGCACTTTTGCATTAGTCAGCATTTACAGATGCCACAAAACCATTGGAGTTGCATATATGTTTAAGAATAGGAAATTGGACATCTATTTGATGCACCACAAAGAATCCACAGGGCCCAAATGAAAACATATTCTGGAGAACAGCATAGAAAATTATATCTGCTTGACCAGTGCTCTATATATTCTCTTACCAGAACCCAGGCCTGTATCCTCAGTTATAAGATGAGTTTCTATTACCACCTCATTTTGGCTCACAAGAGAAAACACAAATGAAAACAAACCAATTACAACAGTAATATAATTCAAAAGGAAGTCAAAACAACAACTACAATTTCAACCAAAAAGTGCAATTGAATGTGCACTGGAAATAAAGAGCCAAAAAAAGGAGTATATGACAAAGACACTACTCAATGCTAATTAGAAACCAAAAATAGTAGGTCCTTCAAAGCATGTCCCAACATTTAAGTGAAACAAACCGCTCACCCTCACTAACTATAATGCTAAGAGAATATGATTTCCTTGCTGTAAAAAGCAATCAAAATACAAGTAATAAGATACTGAATGCCAAAAACTATTGTTGTTTCTTTTAGAAAAAGAAAAAAAAAAAGATGAAAACAAAAGCTTCAGTTCAAACAACATGAAACTGGACAAAAAACCATAAGCAACTAGTCAAGCAATAAGTAAAGGAATGCTGTAGTAAGGATTTATTCCTAGATAAACCCACTTCTTTAATTTATTCAATATTTGATAAAAACCAAACTAACAATAAAATTGTGCCCCAGAACGAAGTGCTAATTCGGAAATACTACCAGATTAGCAAGAGTAAACAGTACTGTCTAACTACATTGCTTCAGGTAGTTATGAAATCGAAGGGACAATTTCAAAGCAAAACATAAATAAATGCTAATTCCACGTGAGCATAAACAATAGCAGGAGTTAATAGACATATTCAAACTGGTATGTAAGCCAACATATCCCTAATTTACATAAACTCAGTTCAATAGACACTAGGGAAAATTAAGCTTCAAGCAGAACAAGAAAGCAAATAACTAAAACAACAGAAACAGATGGAGACAAAGAAGAGCAGCCAGAGTGTTAAAACAATAGAGCATTAAATACAGTAAAAGTAGGATAGTGTTTAAATATACCAAAAAGACCAAGAAAGCAAGAGACTTCCAAGTAGAAATAACAGTCTCCGCCACCATAGCTTCCACAGCGGAGCAAACCCACATGGTCATCCCAACACAACTCACACTATTCACCTCCATTGCTGTCGAAGAAGCTAATATAGTGGAGAAACACACGCAAAAATAAAAATCTGTAGGTGGCTTAGAGAGGGAGAAGGGAGAGGGAGAGGAAAGGAAGGGACTTGAATCGAATCGGCTTCGTGGGTCTGGCCGTCTAGGTCTTGGCTTGGTAAGCCCTAGGGTTTGGTCCAATTAGGGGTTTTGTGAATAAGAATTGATAGTGGCAGGTACAATTTCTTTTGTTCCATATAAGCAAGTTCTAGAGTTTTGAGGAATTTGACATTCAACATAGCGTGGAAGGGCTGAAGATGGTATTGGAAATAGTGATTTTTGTCATGAGTTTTTGGATATTGCGCTGGAAATTCACATCAGCGTCCAACACGGGTGATCAGGTGATCTATAATCACATTTGTTTTGTATAGCAAAAGCCAATCCACTTCTGACACATGTCACCAAAGCTTAGTGATATCTAATGTTGGAAAATGAGTAACCTCATAAGCCTACAATCTATATATAAACTAGTGAACTTACCTCTGCTTCTTGCTGCATAAGAAATTTTTTGTAATTTTTTTTGAGTATTTGGAAATGCGAATTAGCTATAAAATTTGTCAAAAAGTGCACATAAAATTGGTACAATATTATTTTCAAAGTATCAAAATCAGTGAAATTTTATCTCTACTGTCTAGTATTTTTGTCGAATTTCATCAATTAATTTATTGATATAATTAAAAAGTGACATATGTCGTTATGTTGGAATTACTAAAAAACATTTTTACTTGTCAAATTTATTGAAAAGTACAATTTTAACCCTCAAATCACAAGCTTAGAGCAAATAAACCTTTGCTCAACAAATATTTGAGTTTGATAATCTTCTATTTATTGAACCGTATAGATGATATTGTATTATATATAGGAATGAGCAAAAAAATTGAAAATATAGTTAACTGTTAAATCGATACGAAATTGAATCAATTTTTACGATTAATCGATCCGATAAATTTAGTTACGATTTTTAATTTTTACATTTTTAGTTAATAGTTACAGTTTAAATTTTTAAGTACCAGTTAACTATTAATCAACGGTTAATCGATTCATATATATATATATATATATATATATATATATAATTTTTCTATTTTTCTATAAAATTTATATAATGCTTTAAACTAAATTTATATTATATCATTTTCTTTAATTATATAGTAATATTTATATATAGTATATAATTAACTTTTATATATATTTTTTGATCATTTATTGGTGTTCATATTTTACTTAATAGTATTTAATTACATTATTATCCAAAATTTTATTTGACTTAAAATCAAACATAGTAATTTTTAATAAATATCAAATCTATTTTATAATATTATCTATTAATTTATAAAACATAAATTTTGGCTAGTAAATTATGTTTATTTCGTAATTTTTATATTAAATTACTTTACACATTGAAATTTGAATGAAACTTTATCTAATTTTTTATATAATTTTATGTTATAAATTTTAATGATTAACCGAAAAATATTGGTTAACCAAACCAAAAAATTGAAATCGATGGATTGGTTAACCGATGTAACGGACTGATTAATGGTTAGTATTTTAAAAAATTGATATTAGTGGACTGGTTAATTTTTTTTCATGGACCGATTAACTGGTCTATATTCATCCCTAATTATATATACAACAATTACATATTGTTATGTTGAACTCATGACTTTTACGTGATGTATAAAAAAAGATAAAAATCTTAAATTAACTCTTATTTCATATCTCCCCAAGATCTTAAAACCAATCACCAATAATAAATTATTTTTTTAGCAACATTACAGTTATACCTTTGATTAATGTCATGCTTAATCTTTTTGATGCCACTTTTTTAAATGTCATTCGATAATCAACTAACATTCATAATGGTAAAACATGTAGATTTTGAATACAATTCAGTATCGGTGTACAAGTAGATGGATAAATATTGATCAAATTTAATTATCTGCTGAGCAAAGATAATAATAAAATTGGAGCAATTTTGATTTGGATATGTAAAAAAGTGAATTGTAAAAAAGTAATGTAGGAAAGATTGAATAAAAGATTAATTAGAGCAAATTATAATTGCAAAATTAGTCAAATAATTTTTTTTTATTGGGCTTTGATTTTAAGGTTAAAACAGATGTGAAATAGGGATTAATTTAGGATTTTTAACTTTTTTCCACGTGTCACGCGAGAGTCACATGAGTCCAACATGACAGCATATATTTTTTGTGCATACAATTCGATACTAGTTGTATGACTCAATAGATGAAAGATTGTCAAATCTAAATATATGTTCAAGTAGGGATGATTTGCTTAAATTTTATGATTTAAGTGCCAAAATTTTCTCTTTTAAGCAAAGTTGGGAGGCAAAATGCTCTATTGATAATTTTAGCATGGTGATATGTGTCACTATTTAAGTTACATTGGCAGGTCAATATATGAAATTTGAAAAAATCTGGGTACTATTGCACCAATTTTAATTTTCTAGGATAACTTTTCAATAGTTGGTACTTTAGAAGTAACATTGCACTTTTTGCAAACTTTAAGAGTAAATTTACACTTTTAACCATTTTTTTAAGCAAATGTGTATGATAGTTTTTATAGTATACTATTGGATCTTGTCTACGGTCTCCATTCAAATACAAAAAATCTCACCATCTTAAAAAAAAGTGGAGAAATCTTGATGTTAAAAATGTAAAGGAAATCGGTTCTCACTTCTCACTATGGAACATAAGTGATAATACTCAACATTTTCTAACAAATGGGCTAGCACATAAAAAAAGCCCAAAATACGGAAAGGCTCGGCCTAGTAAGAGCCCAACGTCTCAAAGCCCTACATTCAGACCACCAAACACGTGCCAAAATCTATTAAATGAGACTGCTCGACCGAATAAGATAAACCTTATCGCTTGCCCCACATCACATCTTAGTTTCCCTACTATTACACAAAAATAGGAATCTCAAGTGGCCCTCTTAACTCCATGTAAATACCAGCTTCATTGACATTCCAAATACAAAAATACATTTATATCCCGCTTAACACTCTTTCTTTCTCTCTCTAAAAGTTTAAAACTAACTTAACCATTGGAGTGCTCACGCCTGATCCAACTGGAGAAGCCTTTCTTTTTGTAGGATTTCTTTCTCATTTGGCTCGATCAGTTCTTACCGCTTACACTCCCGTTGACTTAACGTGGCATTATTCCACTCACCATATATGATTTTCCTTTTTACAATATATCAAAATTTATCATTTGGTGCTTTTATTGAGAGCCTATAGCTAAGTTGAAAATTCTTGATCCTTATATTATTGAGATAAATTCGGGTTAGTTATTCTATAAAGTGGGCAAGCATAAGATTCAATGAAAGTCTCTGAGAATACATGGAGGAACCCTAGATAGCAGTTAAAAAAAGTCAAATTAAAGAAAAACTTTAGGGGTGAAGGAAGATGAAATGATGGATGTCAGGACTAATGGAGGATGAAATGTTTCCCTCCTATAGCATCCTATATGGGCAAGCAAAATTCTTCGATTCTCCCATCAAAAAAGGCATAAGATAAGGTAGGAGGTTTTCTTCTCTCATCCCCATACACCAACAAATCAATGGGAAGGCTCATTAGGTTGAGCTTTCAGTGCTGATGTCTCTGCCTGTTGGGATACCTATTTCTCAAACTCAAAATGCAAATAAAAGAGAGCTATAGGAATGAAAACCTTTATCAGCCTGGTGTAAAGAAAGATATGGTTGGGTAAAGCTCTTTTCTTTTCTAGACTTCCCTTTGTGGGTTATCGAAAATGTCATAAATTTTAGCTCTAAACTCTTCGACTGAAGGAAGTCAAATTAAAGAAATAGAAAATCCAAATTCGAAAAAGAAGTGTGCCAAATTTGAAGGAAATTAAAATGTCTTTCCTTAAATACATTGCAAAACTGCTGCCTAAAACTTTCACGACCTCCTCTCTAGAAAAGATAAAGGGAGGAATGACAAGGTAACCTCCCTCTCCACTTTGGTAGCAGATGAGGCAGGAAAGAAAGTACAGTGAAAGATAATGTGCCTTATGCTTTCCTCTTCATTTACCAATATAGTTGGAGCACTAGAGAAGGTTATAAGGTCATATCCTATGGTTGTAGACACTTGATAAACAAAGCTTCCAACATGCAAAAGGGGCTGATCACATTCACCTTTAAAAAATGTGCTAGATAGGAAAGGAAAAAATCTTATTGGATAGATAAAGGAGAAGAAGGCCCTAAGAATTCCTTCTATTATGATCATAGATACCCTTCTGAATATCAAGATCCAATCGGATCAACAGCCTAAAAACACCCCCAATTTTATAGGATTTGGGATTTATGCTAACAAGCCATAAAAAAGACAGTGAAGATGATTAATACCAACCAATTGGTTGATAAGTTAGTAATCTTCTATCGATGTATTTCTGATCAAGGATAGATTTAAAAAATGAATAGCTAACAAATCTCAACCCAATGTTAATGTATAAAGTATCTATAAAAGTATAAAGCTTTCATTCAATCGATGTATATCTTGATCCTTAATGTAATCTTGATAAAAATATTGATGAATAACTTGTTATAGTCTTAATCAAAAGATTGAGGTTCAAATTATAGCAGTTGATTTCAATTATTATAATGATGATTATTGCAAGTTCTTTGACTTACTCTTTCCCAATTGATGGAATTGAATTCATATTAACGATCATTGTACAAATTGCCTAGGACTACATTTATCTACATTGGCCGATTTTTATCTATTCTTAAAATAAATCATTTCACTTATTGACATTTTCCAGATTAAATTTTCCATTTGGTTGAAGAATTAATGCATTACTACCTTAAGACGGTAGTCGTTAGGGTTGCTACTGCCAATATCTGATCTGTGAGATTTGAAGTACCCAATAGATTCTACAAAATTTAATAAGAAGCAACAATTAAAGTATCTATTTGACAATAACAAAGGAAAAAATGCAATGGATTAGAAATTGAACATTTTATTAAAGGCACAAAGATACATTAGATAAAAGAAATTTCGAAAAACAAGTACATCATAGAAATTTCCCTATAACTCATTACAACAAGACCACCTCTTATCAACCCTTGCAGTGCTGCAATCCCTTTCCTCTCTTAGCATGTCGAAACCTAAAAAATAGACTTACATCCATAACAACTACGTTAGGAGAGAAAGCTAAAAGAGGAGAGAAAGGGCAAAGGCAATATCACCTATTATGGTAGGTGATACAATGCTAAAGAAAAATCTAGCAGTTTATTCATCTTCTTAAAATGGGAGAAATAGAGAAGATCCAACAACTATTAGGTGGCTTCATTGGAAAGTCCAGAGAAAGAAGAAAAAAAGGAAAAAAAAAGGAAACACTCAAAGCATTTTAGGAAAACATAAAGGGATACGCTGATTTATAAGAATTCTCGTAAAAAATTGCTTCGAAGCCTTAATGAATGTAGCCATGTGGTGACCTCCAATAAATATAAAACCAAAATTGAAGTGTTAAAATTAAAGGGGATAACAAACTGCCATCGTAAACACACAAGAAATAAAGAAACAACAATTAAAAGAGGTTGATATTTTGCATCTCATGAAGTGGTGTCATTAAGAAGCACGATAACTCAGGCAGCTAAATATTAAAGAATTTGAACAATCAAGTATCTAAGCAGACTTGTCACATTCCGATTGCATAGCTGATAACTTAAGAAAAATCTTTGCCCCAACAACCAGCACACGACTAGGAAGTAAAAACGCAATCTCTCGTATAGACATCATCATTACATTCCAAAATTAGATTGGATCAAAGAATCACACAGCTTTAACAAAATAATAGCATTTTGATTGACAAATAAAGAATTGGAAAGGCACAAAAACATGCAAACAAATTACAACTATGTACCTCAATCAAGAAAACACTAATTTGGTTTCACACCTCAATCGAAGGAGTTAGTAAATCCATTTTAAAATGCATAAGAAAAGAAGCTACTGACAAAACTCTAACTGCCGACTAAAAGGAGAAAATCTTATCATCAAGATCATATTAAAGGATCGATGAAGATGAACAAGAACATAAAAGAGCAAGGAAAAATTCACTATCAAAGTGAAAGTTCATCAAACTTAAACTCTAACTGCCAGCGTCTCTATCTCATAGGAAAACGACTGGCCCTCAATCTCAACAAGCACGTTCTTAAAGTAAAAAGCCATAAATAATGATAAAAGGGTCTTTATTCACATGCTTGGGTACCTGAGTGACTTAGCATTAGGATCAAAGTGGAACTCAAGAAAAAATGAGATAAGATTACTTCAATCGGACATCTCCAAGTCTTTAAGTATCTCGCATACTCATTCAGACTGACTGATTGTCCGTAATCAGCTTCAACCCTTTACCAAGGTATGTCCTAATAAAAACTAATGGTTGAGAAAGTCAAAAAGATAATAGTGAAGTGTTTAATTCAAAAAGAGGATTTTTCCTTCTCAAGGAAGGGATTATTCTTATAGGGAGTCCTAGTGGAAATCTTGAGATTTTGAAAAGGTGAAGTGATTAAGGAAGCTAAAAAAATGAGCATGCCATAAGCAAAATTCTTTTTGCTTTATATGGTTTTGAAAATTAGTCTTGAAAAAGTTACCAAAAAAATAAAAAGTATCTATAGTAAATCTTTTCCTTTTTGAGTTTTTTTGAAATAGGTTGGGCCTATTATTTTATGAAAAATAGGCTAAACTTAAACTTATTTTTTTGAAAATACAAATTATGAATTGAATTTATATTTAAAAAAAAAGTTTCCATAGAGATGAAAGATAACATAACAATCATGCATATTATCATTACACAAATCAATAATAGGTTCAAATCTCAAAGATGAGTAAGTCTTTAAAGGATTTGAAGAAGTATTACATATGTATGTATGTATGTATGTATGTATGTATGTATGTATGTATGTATGTATGTATGTATGTATACATATACATATACATACATAACTTATTTCTATATGTATATAGATAAGAACATGTTTTCAGAATGCTTCATGTATTGGAAATGGTAAGTTGTTCACTTAAGAATTGTGTATAGCAGTATCCTTAGGGATAGCTTCACCTTGTAACTAGTTTTTTTGGTTATCATGCCTAATTGATACTTACGATATCTATGCATATTACTTAAAACATAAAAGTTATATAGCTACTTTGGTTAACTAAAACTAAATTATATACGTCAATAAAGTAAATCTGAATCATATGTCCTCCATTTGCTATTCATAAATCAAGTAATGGCTTTAACTAAAGAATTTGTAAGGCTTCTAGAAGCCAAATAAGTTTACTTAAAATCCTAAAGTTTCGTGAGCTTTGTGTCTATTAGTAGTGCGGTAAATATACACATTTGTTGTTTAACTTTTATTACTCACCTATTATTTGATGGTTCTTACAAAGAGGTTATCCATAGAATATTTGTTCCCCACTAAGCTTCATAGCTTAGCATGGTTTTTCTTATCTATATAGGTATCAGGATAGACTTTATTTTTCGGTTGATAGTTACTATGGGTTGACCAGTACAGAAGCGAAGGAATGAAGTGGGTAGCTTTCATTTTGGTTTTGTAGTTGCATTTGAATTTTATAAGTAAATGTTCTATTATGTTATTTTTGAAGTATTGTAATTGGCTAAGGAGCCTTTTATGTAATTGTTACCTTAAGCATTATTATTTATTTAATTATTGTAGGATTAATATCTATATTGATAGTTAGGTATATCTGGTGCTTAAGGATGTTATAATTAGTGGTATCAAAGCCAAGGTTTAGCCTTTTCTAGGTAATAAGAGATTAGGAATTTGTTCATGGAAATTTTGATGGATTAGCCTAGAGTAGATAATAATGTTTTGTGTTGAGGTAACTTGAAATTGAATGATTTGTTATAAATGGTCGACCTATGGTTTAGTCTATATTAAAGTAACCAGTAGGATTATGGTTCAAAGATAGTGAGATGATATTGAGGGAATTGCCAACATCTCTCACTTTCTAATATTGGAAATGCTTATATGCATTTATTTTTTGTAATTGAAGTATAACATAAGCTTGATTATAAATATATCCAGATTGCTCTATTATAGTGCTTGAGGAAGAGTTTTATATGGTTAGAACAACCTTTCAATTGTTGGCATTTTTTGGTGATATGTTGAGCTTGACTAAGATGCTCTATATATTTGTCAGAGATTTCCTAATTGGCATGGGCAATTAAACATATTTCATTGTATATTTCCTAATTGGCATGGGCAATTAAACATATTTCATTGTATCGGGTTGGGACAAAACATATATAATACATGAGAATATATTTGTATTCTATTGTATACATGAAATCATTCACATATTGCATAGCATCCCATATCATCTGATAATAAATGAATAGCATCATATCACATTTCTGGCCCTAGCGAAAAAGGAAAATTGATAGAAAATATAACAAGCATAAAAGTAATTGGATACCAAAGAAAGGTATTATGGTTATAGAGGGATGAGTTTGTTTATGATTGTAGAGGACTTATGGTCAAAATTTTTTATAGTTAAATCAGAGTTTTGTAGAGTTGATAGCAATGATGGTACAAATCTCCGATTTGAATTTCAAAGATGAAATTCTTTAAAGGGGAGATTTGTGAGGCCCCAACCTTGACCCTAATTAGATTATGAAAAATTAATGAGGATTATGGTAAAATAAGGTGAAATTAGATTATTTTACACTATTAGAGTTAAAGTCCAATGAGGGATATTTTGGTAATTGCGACATGTGTATATCTCGGGTATAATTAAATTAAAATTTATAAGAAAGGATACAATTGAAGTAAATTAAAAGTTTGGGGTTAAATTTTATGAAATATAAGTTATTGGGGATTAAAATGAATATCAATTAGTGAGATATTTACCCAGCTAACTCCTTTAAAAGCTTTTCGAGGAATAAACTTTATTGGATTTGAGAGGTGGAGATCAGCACAAGGAAAAGAGAAGGGAGATACAACCTCATTCTTTCTCGCTCTCTCTCTCTTTTTCTCTCTTCTAATTTCAGATGGAAAAAGGTGCATAGATTAAGGTTTATGAGTTAGTCTCTTAAAGGTAATGTTTCCTTCTCTTAAAGATCCTTCTTCCCTTCTTTCTTTGATTAAATTTCTGGACATGGGAAATTAAGAGATCATGTTTGTTGTCTACCATGTGCAAGGGAATGAAGAATCAAAATCTAAGAGGAAGATCAAGAGTGGTGAAGGAAGATTTGAAGCTTTAATACCAAGTATGGGAACTAGGTCTTAAATTTAAAGGCATGTTTAGGATTGTGATGGAATTTTTCCTTTTGTATGTGTTTTCTTTGTTGAGATTAAAGATCTAGAGTTAGCATTATAGTTGAGTAATTAGTAAACCCCTTACATGGGGTTGATTTGAGTTCCATTGGGTATTAATTTTAGATTGGTAACATCTTTATTAATGGTAATGCATTGAACATAAGCATATAATATAAAATTTGAGTATGAATGTTTGATGATTAAATTAAGTTAAAAGGAGCATGGGAAAAGGTTATAATGAACAAAAAATTTACATCCTTCTAAAATGATTATGCATTTGCGTGATGTCTCAAGCACTCATGGTTTATATGATTTCATTCCCATGAACACAATGCAGTAATGCATGAACTACCATGACTAGTATAAACATTATCAGCATGTGGCTTTAAATCATATTATTTTCCTTATGACAACATGCAAAATGGAGGAGTATGTTTGCACTAATTAGAATAAGAAATCTAAAGAACATATTGAATGAGTGATATGCTATGTGTAGGTATGTACATGCCTTTGAATTGATTTCAGCTATAGATTTTGTAAGGACCCTAAATAGGCCCTAGTAGAATTCAAGGGCAATTATACATTATTAAAGTCTAAATAAGCATTATTGGATGAATTATTAGTAGTTATGATCTAATGAATTCATGGTCTTATGTGATAGAGTATATAATAGTCAATTGATATTATAGTGTATAGTATGTATAATTGAGCAAAAATATAGTTAAGATATTATTTGGGGCAAAAATGTTATTAAGTTATCATTAATTATGTGATAAATGTGTGAATTATATGGTATGAATTTTATAAGTGCATAATTAAATTATTATTGTTGGTTTAATAATATTCAAGGGTATAATTGAAGTATAAAGTATTAGTTTAGGGGTTAATTTGTAATTTCGACATTTTAAGGGTCAAATGTGAATAAAAGAATGATTTGAGAGGTTGATTTAAGAGAAGTATAAAATATATGGGTCAATGTTAAGTATGCAAGAAGATGAGAGGCATTGGTGTAACATGCAAAAGCTAGAGGGAAATTAGTGGAACATGCAAATTTTTGAGGGACAAACAAAGGAATTTTTCCTCTATAGTATAAAAGATGAAAGTGGTATATAAGAAAGGGAAATTTAAGAAAAGAGAATGAAGGGGATGGCATTCTGGAGAGGGAGTTACAAAATTTCTATATTTTCCACTCTTTCACTCTTGGTTAATCTCTAAGAAATATTTGAAGAAATTCTTGCATGTGGATTTTTGAAGAACAAGTTAATGTATATCTACAAGGTAATTAACTTAATTTGATAATTCTTCTTCTTTTTCATCTTTTTCTTTTGGTTAATAGTAGATTGAGGTAAATGTTGGAATTTTGTGTTAATGGGTGAAATTGTTGTGAAAGGAAAAGAAGGAGAAAGTTAGGATCATGAAAGAAGAGGATAGTGAGAGAAAAAGGAGAATTTTGAAGAAGATTTGAGTGGTATGTCCAGGTTTGGGAACTTATTCTTCATGCATGTGTTTTTACTTGAGTAAAATATTTGATTACATTGTGAAATGGTTGCATTTTGACAAGTAACTTGAAATAAAACATCAATCCTTAATGTTTAAATAGACATGCATGTAAGTTTTAAAATTCTGGGTTTGGGTTCACTGGACCTAGTTGTATTCTTTTGGTAATGTATTGAGTTTTAGAATAGATAATTAGATGGTTCCAATTGGGTTTTAAAATAGACTTCCAGACAAATATTTCATCATAAGAAATCACATTCTAATTCTGCTTCTAAATGGGACATAACCTAGCGTAAAAATCGGATAAGTGTGCAGTCTCGCACTCATGAACAGTATTCAGTATTTGGACAATATCTTTCAATATAGAAGTGATATTGAGATGATTATTAATGTTATGAAAACTAAAAACATAGGAGAACAAAGTTGTAGAAGACCAATTTGGCTGAAAATACCGTTTTGGAGGTCAAAAATCGCGCACAAGTTGAACGTGAAAACCAGTCGCTTCCCTATCATGACTCGGACAACTGTCACGACTCGTGATAGTGTGCTCTCTGTCCGACTCGGACAGAGGACATGAATCATGAATCCCATCTTCCTAAGTCGTGTTATCCATCCAATTTGACCCTTTTAAGCCTATATATTGATGCTAAAGCTTATTTAGACCTATCTAAACACTGTTAGTGCAATAAAAGCATGAAAATAATGTTTTTAAGCAAGATTAACATATGAACATCATAATTAAAGGTATGGAAACAAGTAATTGTACGTTGCCTTTGAAGTGTATAGGATTATGAATCAGGAATATTGCTTAATTAAGATAGGTTACTTTAGACTAAGGATGATTCTCTTATATGTAAAGGTATGGAAAGAAATGACTTTTGGATAATGTAAGAATGGAAATGGAAGATGCCATGTTAATCAAACTTATGAACAAATAATGCATAATTGAAATGGGTCAAAAGGATAGGGAAGTAAAGAATTATAACAATGGATATGAGATTAAAGTTATCAATGAACACTAATATTAAAAAGGTAAATACACACACACACACACACATGATTGCTTAAAGATGCCTACGTATATGAACATACTTAAATATGGATATAAATACATACATGATAATTAATATTAGAAATACTACCCATGAATGTTCATTTGATGCTGGGGGTATATGAACCAAGAAAATGAAAACATGTCATATATATATTTGTATGTAAAGATGATGGTACCTAGTTGTATACATATCGATGAATCTAAGGCTACTATATTTAGTTGTATGACTTGTCCTTAAATGGACTTATATATATATAAGTTTAGATGATCATACACGATTCCTATTGATTTCTTGAAATTACTATGATACATATAGTTTGAAATGTTAACTTTACTTGTATAAAGAAGTAATGTGATTAGTAGAATATATGTGTACATATAAACACACACACACACACACACACACACATATATATATATAGTATGATCTGACATGATTGGGTTTGAAGCTTGAAAGATGTTTTAGAGTAATGATTCAAAGAATATGTTTAAAGTGAAATGTATGAACTATTATATTTATTATTTAGTTGAGATAACATGTACATGCTTACATATTTTATGAATATGAGTTATTATGCTTAAGCATGAGAGAGCAATGGGGTATATTCATGTTTAAATACTTGAATGTCATATAAATTGTACGTGAAAGAGTTACATGCTGTAAAACAAGTTTCAAGTATTGTAAGGTATTAAACACAAGGTGTGCACGATATACTATATATATATATATATATATATATATATACGTATGTATGTAAGATACCTATATGTATATAATGACGAAAAACTAAAGCATTGGATAAAGATGTTTAATTATGAGCTTGAGATAATATTATAGAAAGTTATTTCTGCGCATGTATATGATTATGATTATCCTGCTTATAGCCTTGAATAGATTTATACTACTATGTATATATATATGCATGATTGAAAAGGGATCATTCCTTAAACTAATCTCAAGTAGAAAATAGCAATACTCAATAATGTGTATGTAATCCTATGATGAGTAAGTGTATATTTTAACATATGCCTACACTTTGAAATAAGAAATACAATAGTATGATCAAGTTCACATGTAATGTCTTATGGATCACATGTTAAAGTATCTATTATGATGATATATGCACAATTGTCAAAATATTGAAATGTTAAATGGCAAATTGGTTACATATATTTATATAAACTAGGGATTTTGAATCTTTTTACATGATCACATACCTAAGTTGTGCTATATTGGAAAGTTCTAAGAATAAGGCATGACTTATGTTGAACACTTGAACATGTATGATATATTACCTGATTGTTAAGGTATGTTCAAGCTAAATATGATGCCTACTGATAACATGATAAAAAACTATGTGAAATATTATATGAACTTTGTATACATAGTTATGCTATAGTAATAATATATCTGTACTTTGGTTATACATGTGCCTATTGATTTAATCAAATGCAAGCATGATATATGAAAACAGAATTAAATAAAGTATCATTTGCAATTAGAGTTCAATTGTGGATAGATAGGCACCTATTGGGATTTTGCAGCTGCCACCGTAGACCTGATTAGGTCTAAAGTACAATGATCCTATAAGATCATGAACACCCCATTTGGGTTGTTAGTTGACCCAATATGGGTTCATTTGACCGGTTCACCGTACAGTCGACCTCGTTTGGGTTCAAAGATCTGATATCCTCGGATATCCACCGTTTTGATACCCTCGGGTATCCATAGTTCCCGTTATCTATCTTTAGAACTTAAGCAGGCTAAATTAAAGTATAAATGATTTACATTCAATTTCAGTGTAATGGTTAATCTTACTATATGGAATAGTAAGATGAACAATGATTTTGTGTATAGATTATGTGTATAAATTATAAGAGCATTTTATGTGATATTGATACTAAGTATGCTAAATTAAATGTTAGGGTATTTTCATTATTGCTAGTATCCAAAATACATGTTAGTTGGTTATATAATGAAATTGTATTATATTAATGCTTTGATTAAATTGATGGTATATATATGTGTGTCCTTTGTGATCATAAGCCTTTTTCTATATGTATGCCAATGCATGATATATGAAGGAATTTTTATTAGGTTAAAGAGTATTATAATATCTAATGGACGCAACAATTTTATAATTGCATAAGCATATTTCATATTAAAGATTATAAGAGTTAGACAGTAACAACCATTGTTTTTGAAATATTTTTCTTATGATTATATTTATATGTTCACATTGTTTGTATGTACACATTTAATGAATGTGTGTTTGTTATTTGTGGTGTGATGTATGCAAATCGAAGACCCATAACCTTGGTATATAAGAATAGTCTGGCAATGATGTATAATTGTTATGCTTAATTGATAGGCTTGTTTTTATAACTTATGCAATATAAAGTAAGCTTGTAGTAATATAAAGATCTCATGGTATTTGGAAGTGTTGATTTGCTATTTAATTCTAATGTGTATATATCAAAGACATACAAGAATAGATGCAAAGATAATAGATAATGATGCTTTTACGGTTTAGTATCAATTCAGAAGCTAATCACATGATAATTAGTTGAATTTAAAGCCATGGGACATTTGAGCTTACATTATTATATATGGTGATTAAAGTATCAATGTAATTTTTATCATTGAACTTTGTGATTTTCGTAATATGATTTAACTGTTGGATTTTTATTCATTTCTTGAAACAAAAGCTTTGTTGTAATTGAGGCATGATACGTGCTTGTTGATGATCATTGTGAGTGATCATTTATCATGATTTTAGTTCCCGACTAAGCTTTATAGCTTAGAATGGGTGTTTTATCTATGTAGGTTTTTGAGGTGATATCTGCAGTAGGATGGCCAACTCAAGTCAACAAAAGAGACTATTATAGAATTATATTTTAGGCTCTTTGTATATAATTAAAGTTTTTAAAGTATTGGAAATATTGTATGTATAGATGTTTATCATTTGTATTATGTAAAGAGATTTTAATGTATATCATAAGGTTATGATAGTATAACACTCTTATATATTAAGTTGGAATATATGTTCTCTGTATAGTTGGTTTATGTTTAAGTTGCACTGTTAAACTTGCGTAATGAGAAGAATAAAGAGATATGTATAGGTTAAAGGATAAGGGTGCTACAAATTTCTCATGCTCTATAATGTTAATAGTATCAGGTTCTCAGAATATAGATCATTGAGCAAGTGTTGCATGACACTCAGTTTATTGTTATGTAGTGATAATTATATGATTGAATAGCAAAGTAAAATATGGAATAATAATGGAAAAAGGGGCTGCCTTGCTTAATTTCTATACTAGCATATTGTCTCACATGAATCATACAATTTCTTATTTATGATGGAATAGATCAACTGGCTTAAATGTTATACTTTATTATTGTTTTGTAGAATCATACAAATACTATTACATGAGTTATTGAACATTGATGCAACTATATGAATATGTTATTTTTCATCCTTGTATATTATGGCTTTAAGCCAAGATTGTTCTATGTAAGGATAAGTCTAGTAACTTAAAAGTGTTCATGGGTACTGTTAAGCCTATAGATCTTAGTTTAGTTATGGATTAGATAGGCATGTCTAGAGAAATATCATTGTAGTTGCTATCATTGGCCCCATTTGGGTCTATCGTTCATTTCTTGATGGAACTATTGCTCGGCCCCATTTGGATCTATCGTTCGATATCTTTGAATATCTATAGTTGATACCTTTGGGTATCTATTATTGATACCAATTGGTATCTATTACTCCTATTATCCACTCTTGGAACTAAAACTTAGACGGCCTAATTTCAGTATGGTATTATGGTATAAGTGCACCAAAATTTATCAATATAGACACTAGATCTCATGAGTTTTTTCTAAGTCCATAAAAGTATGCTTATGTCATTACGCATTTTGGTGGCCTTATCAAGTAATTATATTGCTAAATGCATGTTCTTTGTAAGCATATGATAATTTACTTAATGTGATCTTTATATCAATTTATTATGAGTAACTGTTTGATATATATGGATTAACATGATATTGTGTGAGATACAATCTTCCATGCAGATTCAATATTTTATTTTTATATGTATATAGATATGAACATGTTTTTAGAATGCTTCCTATACTAGGAATGGTAAGTTATTCACTTAAGGATTGTGCATAGCAGTGTCCTTAGGGATAGCTTTACCTTTTAAATAGTTTTATGGGTGTCATACATACTTGATACTTACAATATCTATGCATATTACACTACAAGAAAAATCCAATTTAGCAACGGAAAATAGCAACGAAAAATGCCAATTTTTCGTTGCTAAAAAAATAGCAACGGAAATTAGCAACGAAAAATTCCATTGCTAATCGGGCGGTTGCTATTTTTAGCAATAGAATTTTCATTCCGTTGCTAAATTCAACCAACTCATTTTTGGTTGATTGGTAAATTTTAGCAATGGAATTACACATTCTGTTGCTAATTTTAGCAACGGAAAATCTATATTCCGTTGCTAAAATTAGCAACGGAAAATGTTGTTCCGTTGCCGATTTTAGCAAGGGAAAATGTTGTTCCGTTGCTGATTTTAGCAACGGAAAATGTTATTCCGTTGCTAATTTTAGCAACGGAAAATGTAATTCCGTTGCTAAAATCAGCAAAGAAAATATTATATTTTACGTAGCTAATTTTGAGGATCATCAATTGATTAGTAGAATCAAATGTAGCCATTGAAATGATAAAAATTTGAGGATCTAAATTGATTAGTCATTAAAAAAATATAATGTAATTAACTTAATTATAACATAGAATCCATAGTATGAATAAAAAATCCATAAAAAATTAACATAAACTCAGTATGGATGCCAAAATAATATAGTAGAATCTATAAAAACAAATATATAGAAATACAACTCAAAATCAGTACCAATACGTAATTATTACAAATATAAACTATGTATGTGAAGGCGGAATAAAAACCCTAAATCATACTTACTCTACTAACTCAGGTACAGTTTGAACTATCTTCGCAGCTTGTTTTTCTGTTTCAAGTCATTAAGTGATAAATAAGGTTTCTTCCTTTTTAGAAAAAAATTAAAAAAATCAAATCTTCAAATGAAGAAGATGGAAATCATAAACTAAAAATAGAAATGATACTAAATGTGACCCAAATTGGTTGCATTTTGTTATTCACATAACACTGTGAAGGCCATTTAGGAAGTCAATACCTAGTGAATGTTATTATGAAGCTTAATTTCTATTTTCAGGGGAATATATCAAGAGGTTCCCCACTAACCATAATGTGCTTTAACCTTCTAACACTTCAAGGATTGTGGTTTGATTAAACTACTACCCTGTGTCTCCATTTTGTGCAGCGGGCTTAGTTTTTTGTTATTAAATACTGACTTTTTGTTTTTCTAACATAAGTAATAAGAAAAAAAGAATAACCCTATAGTATGTTAGATCATTTATAAGAATCTCATGTTAGACAAGCAAGGAGGCAATTTTTGGTGAAGAAAACTAACAGTCACAAAAAGAAAGTGAAATGCATTGATTGATACAAATCAAACTACAACACTTGATCTGTTAGATGCCTAAACCACAACTTTGTAAAGTTTCAATAAAAAATTTTCAAATGATCAGTGAAACATTTATAGAACATGAGAGAAATAATCAAGTAAAAAACATTAATGGGGCTGAAGGCTTTCTTGTATGGTTTCAGAGCATGAATTAAAGAATCCAATTATACATCTATGGATCTATAAGAACTATACAATCATTAAATGTATTTTCAGAGTCACATGATGCAATGATGTCACATTTTGATCGCACCAGTTTATCTTTGTATTCCAAATTCCTGAGCTTCACACATCCATAAACAGCACCAAAACTAAATGTGAATGCCCTAGCCACCTAACCAAGTGAAGAAAAGAAACAATTGATAAAGAATCAAACAACAATATTTATTTTACTAATATAAATACAATCCATTGCTATCAATATCAATGTTCACTCATCTTTGCTAAAAGGATACAATTGGGCATATCTTAGTTCTTCAATTGGGTGCATGTAACATCATTCACTCTACTCCATTTAAGGCTACACTTCACTGCAAGCCATGTAAGATCAAATTAAAATTTTAAAAATTAAAACATTTAAGAAAGGGACATCATAAACTCAAAACAAATTAACATAACCTTGAAATTTAGGTTCGCTTTGCCACCTCTCTGCAGTTAGCACTCTTGATTGGAGCAACAGCAGATGAATGGAGTCAACAGGACACCAATTCTCTAATAAAGATCATAACAATTCAAATTTTCATATTTATCTATATTTGAGTGCATGAATCCTTTCAATACTTAACTATTTTCTTCATATCTTTTGTTGATATAGGGTTGTTATACTGAAAATTATTTGTTAGACTCTTGAAGTATTGAACTAGTATTGTGAATTTATGAACTAAAAAGAAATTTTTTCCATTAGCATTGTATCTGATAAACATTGTTATTGTGTAGGTGTATCATAGTCGAAGTTTCTAGAAGTTCTCCTTTCCTGGTTTTTAGACCTACAACCAAGTCAATTTTATGGTTGATGTGAACAATCTTTACTAATGGACAAAATGTTTGGATTTTTTAAATCACCTCATGAATCCAATGCCAAGAAAACAAATCATCTTTCTAAACGAGCTAATTCTGAACCTGAGCTCAGCATAGATGATGTCTTTGGGGAAAAGGAAGCTTCCGCTACAGATAGATACAAGAATGACTTCCGTGATAGGGGAGGGCTAGAGAACCAAAGTGTCCAGGAGCTAGAGAATTATTCCAAGTACAAGGTTGAGGAAACAATACAGAGTGTTAACAATTGCCTTAGAATTGCTGAGGACATCAGAGAAGATGCTACTAAGACTCTTGATATGTTGCATGCTCAGGGTGAGCAAATCAATAGGATCCACATGATGGCTGTTGATATGAACAACGACCTCAGTAAGGTAAGCTTCATGTGTGGCTATGAATTTAGTATTGTATATTTTACTTATAATCAGAAGACATTAATCATCATTTGAACCGGAGACAAATAAAATAAATCCTCGCTTGCAACCAAGATAAGTTCATTCAGTCAAACAAAAACCAATACGCTATAACTATTTCAGGCAACATACACCAGCAAATCATCATTTAAATGGGGAAGAACCGCCATAGCAAGTAAAAAAAAGAATTAGCAGGGAGGTGATTGATTACCTTGAGAACTAACAAAATGAGTAGAGGCAGCTCAAGAATTGACTGAAATAAAGAAAAGGGTAGAGGTTTTCTACGGCAGACGGTGGTGGAACTCAAGAAGTTGATGGTGATGGCGGTGGCTTGAGTGACGGTAGCTGGAGTGAAGGTTGACAATCCACAGAAAAAAATAACCTGTTATTCATTAAGCAAATTAAAAACTAAACCTAGAATCCATCTTTTCTGGATTCTTATCTTTAGTTTCCGTTTATAAAAACAATTGTTGTACAATGTTACTCAAACTAAAACACAGTCAAAGATTAAATAAAACAAACCTGCAAGAGCATTGGATCTGAAAGGAAGACCGACCAAGAGCAAAGATCCAAGCGTCTTTGATTTTTCTTCAAAAATAGGTGAAGATCGAAGGGAGAAAACCAAGTAGAGGCGTGAGATAGAGAGGCTGCAGGTTGAGGCGCAAAAAGAAAAGAAAAATGCAGAAAATAATTATATTTATACCTAGGGTTAGGTGAAATAGCAACGAAATTAGCAACGAAAATGATACCATTGCTAAATAGCAATGGAAACTACATTTCGTTGCTAATTTAGCAATGGAAATTAAATACCGTTGCTAAATTAGCAACGAAAAAGTTTCGGTTGCTAAATTAGCAACGGAATCGCATTTTCGTTGCTATATATGGTGACAATTGAGGGAGGAAAAATTGGGATAAAAAATAGCAACGGAAATTATATTCCATTGCTAAATTACCAACAGAAATAAATTTTCGTTGCTAATTTAGCAACGGAATATAATTTTCGTTGCTATTTTTTATCCCAATTTTCCCTCCCTCAATTGTCGCCATATTTAGCAACGAAAATGCTATTCTGTTGCTAATTTTCGTTGCTAAATAATGGCACTAAAATCTCCCTCCCTTTTTAGCAACGGAGTACAACCATTTGTATTCCGTTGCTAAATCAATAAAACCTCAACCAATTTTAGCAACAAAATTGATTTCCGTTGCTAAATAGCAACGAAATTTGTTTTTCGTTGCTAATTTAGCAATGGAAACAATTTCGTTGCTATTTTTCCGTTGCTATTTTGCTGTTTTCTTGTAGTGTTACTTAAAACATGAAAGTTATAGAGTTACTTTGGTTAACTAAAACTAAATTATATGGGTCGATAAAGTAAATCTATATCATATGTCCTCCATTTGCTATTCATAATTCAAGCAATGGCTTTAACTAAGTAATTTGTAAGGCTTATAGAAGCCAAATAAGTTTACTTAAAATCCTGAAGTTCTATAAGCATTGTGTCTATTAGTAGCTTGGTAAATATACACGTTTGTTGTTTAACTTTTAGTACTTGCCTATTATTTGATGGTTTTTGCAAAAAGGTTGTCCATAGAATAATTGTTCCCTACTAAGCTTCATTGCTTAGCACGAGTTTTTTTTATCTTTATAGGTATTAGGATAGACTTCATTTTTGGGTTGATGGTTACAGTGGCTCGACCAGCACAGAAGTGAAGGACTGAAGTGGGTAGCTCTCATTTTGGTTTCGTAGTTACGTTGGAATTTTATATGTAATTGTTCTATTATGTTATTTTTGGAGTATATTAATTGGCTAAGGAGCCTGATCCAGTCAGAATAGTTGTTGCCAACCAGCTTGTTATCCAAGATTGATCGTATATTAATGTTTGATGTGCTCATGATGATGACCTAGATGTAAAAAAGAAAAGATATGAGAGTATGTTCATATATATGTATGCATTAATAAGGTCTTTAATTAATCCATTTACTCCCACTATTTTATTGCGAATTAATAGTCCTCACTATATAATCCGAGAAAACCCGATGGTTTTCTTAGTGGGCCAATATCCAATCCTTGATATGTAATTTGACCTTGACTGTGGTCAACAAGCCAAATTCCATACCCTTGAAAGGTAGGTATCTCTATACCATTTGTGTCTCTACAGAACTATTGGATCATTAGGTTATCAACTCTTGATGCATGCATATCATATATGCATTCCCTAATCTTACCTCTAGAACCATTAGCCTTGACTGTGGTCAACAAACTAATGGGCTAGCTAAGATGACCCATTTAATTAGATTTGTACATATTCGATATAATGTGAGCTTGAATCTGGTCAACAACCCACACTATAAAGAACTCTGGTTCTCCTCAAATTAATGGAAGGCTTATATACCTTAGTATTTGTTTGAGGGTTTTAGTTAATTAAGTCTCATCATACATGGTTGGCATACATTAGTATGCATCCTATATCTATCACATAAATATAAGCATACAAATATGGTATAGCTATGGACTTCACTACATTTATTTCCCTGATCCAAGAGGGAAATCAAAAGGTCACACCTAGGTAGTATGCATGATTCAAACAAGAAAAATAATTACATTATCTTTAAGCTTGTTGGATCTCCATCCGGCCCATCTTGCTCCTTGAAAATGGTCTCCATCTCTATTTCTAATTCTAATCTAAGTAATCTAATTACATATTACAATTTGAAATGAAATACAAACCAAAACCAAGTGGCCGGGACATGAAAGTCCTTATTGGGCCAAAACATGCATAATGCTCAATCACATTGGGCTTTATCCATAACTATCTATCATGCCAATCATACACCCTTATATGCCTTTCTAATGCATAAAGAATTGGATTACTAACTTTGTTTCAACCTTTGAAACTATATTTTGAGTTATTTTAATGATGTGATTAAATTAGGAAACTTTTTCCATTTTGGAAACTTTCATTTTAGGAAACCTTTTGCATGCATGTGTTCTTTTCTTAATAATCAATCCAATTGATTATTAATTAATTATAAATTGATTATTTAATTAATTAATCATATTAAATAATTAAAAGAATCAATTTTGGGCTTAAAACAAATGTAGGCTGAAACCAACAGAAGAAAAACCCTAACTGTGTTCACACACAAACTAGTTTTGTGTCTTTTGGACCATTTGGGCCTTTTGGAATGAGCCAAGCCCACTCCAGCCCTTAAAACCCATTAATAAACTTAATTAATGTTTATAATATTTAATTTAAATTAGCTCTTTGGGCCCACTAAGTCATTCACTAATTTAAACCAAGTCCGTAAATATAATTAAGCCCATTAAGTGGTTTTAATAAATTAAAATTAATCAAATTAATTTAAGGCCCATTTTAATTAATCCAATTAATTAAAAACACTTTAATATATCATATATATCAGATTTAGAAGATCAAAAGTCGTTCTAACCAAGAACACACGAAGAACACCAATTTATCGAACTTTTCGACAAAACTAGTTTTCATGCAAAACTTGTTCGATTTTAATTCCGTTCGATCCTACGGCTTAATATCACATATTAAACACATAAAATATCATCTAAATGATTTTTAAATGGATCCATAAGAAATTAAATTAGAACAGCCCCTACATCACCTAGGGTTTCATGCCAAATCCTAATGGGTTTCATGCCAAGCCCTAATCAGAATCCTTCAAAAGTTTCGTTTTTATTTTCACCAAATTTATTTGATCACACATACAACCAGAAATCAAAATTTCTCATTCATGAACAATCAAATCTAATATTTTAAAGTTCATAAAATAAATAACTCAAAACAAAACAAAACTTATTCCGCAGAAAAATATAAAATTGTATATCCATGGCAAAACCTGGCTCTGATACCATGTTGGATTTTAACGGTTACATACATCACATACATGAGCGGAATTTTAAAATTTTTTAACCATTAAATCTGATCTTGCCATGACTACACAATATAACTATATGAGAATAAGAAAAATCACCTTTGATTTTTGTTGAACAGTTGATTTTACTTCGTACCAGGTTGTCGTAAACCACAGTGTCCAAAATCGAACACCTCCAATGAGTAATCCACACTAGAGAGGGGTAAATTAAACCAACAAATTGGTGTTTAACTAGGGTTGGCCGAAATTCCCAAGAGCTAGCTTAGGAGTTGGCGCAAAAGAGAGAGAGAGATTAAGAGAAAAGACTTTCTTTTTATTTTAATCACTTAACCCTAATTCTCATTAGTTGGCTTTTTATAGTTAGGTTAAAATTCCAACTCCTTAATGAGATTGGACTCTTTAAAATTGCTGGAGAATTATTAATTGGGCCTCTGGAATTAATTATAATCATTTGGGCTTAATTAAATCCAAATTAAATCTTTTCATAAAAGACCATGCACAAAATTCACAAACTAGGCCCTTTGTGCATCTAATTGGATTTAAATACCCAAATGGATTCCAAATCCAACCAAATTAAATATGTGAGTTTCATAACACTTATGTAACATATATAAATTAATTTGGTCCAAGAAAAAGCCCTCTAAGCCCTTCTATATGGAGTTGGTGTGTGGCCCTCTTTTGGAGGGCTTTCGCCAACTTTCTTCATTCCTCTGGCCCTTAATAATTTCTCCAATGATCCTATTAATTATTATATCAGTCTTATAACACTTATAGTAGTCTTATAACACTTATAAGACAATAATAATTAATCATGAAATACATTATTTCATTTAGGTCCAATTTACAAAACATTTCTCAAAAGTTTCGCGGATAATTTTACTTGATCATAATTGATTAAACTCTTAAATTAATTATTATCATATTCAATTCTCTTCCTTTATAATAATATCAAATATTATTATCCTTGTCATTTTACCATTTTATCCTTTCTCTATATGTGTGTGACCTATTGGGTTCCTGTCCATGTTGGCAGTATAATATGTAATTGTAAGTTCTTCTCAAAACTCACATGATTTAAACTCCTTTAAATCATTTTATCAATCTCTATTGATATTTTGATACATCATTATATAAGTCATGATTGGCCTCTAGCTAGGCATCATGACTACCCAAATGTCAGGAAAGTCATGTGGTTTGACTGTACCCTTCCATAGAAACAGTTACCGTGCAATTACTCCTTTCACCACTCTTATCTCAATTAGATTCTGAGTATGGATTTCTGTCAACTCACATAAATCTAATTATGTATGTTCTATTAATTTAACCATTGTTCCCAAAATGCCCTCCATGGATCTCTATCCATCTTGGCATATTACTCTGGCCGGAGATTCTCTGAATAAGGCAATCATAGAAACATGCGAGATAACTTCCCTTGTTAAATCTGGGATGGTGAATCCTTTGTCAATCACTCAACTATCTTCAAGTAGGTCATGATATACCCAATCTCCTAACTATGTTCACTCCCAGTTGGACGTAATCAGTTATGGAGTCAAAGTGTACCACTTGCTACTTAAGATAACTTTGGTGATCTCAAGTCTAAGGATACTTGCACAACCGCTATGAAGAGATTCCTCACTGACATAGATTTAATATCTATGTGAGGATTCTCTTTGCAGGTCTCCAATGAACTTGTTCTTCTAACAAGCATCCACATGTTAGCTTTGATTATCTTCCATAATCACAGTTATGAGAACCACTGCTTGAACCATTCAAGAAGCATAACATGTGCTAGTCTGTCCGAATTAACAATGTCCTATCTTGTTAATTCTATGACTAGGGATATTTAGATATTAAGACATTTGCATGCAATAGACATCTCACATCATGAACACCTTTATGATTGCCTTTGCACTGTGTTTATAATATCTAGGACTTTATTTATAATTTAAGATTTACGAACTCATGTATTTAAACATAGCATTAATAAATGATGATGCCTTTTATTAAGAATATAAATTTTTATACATATGAAAACATCCCTATTACATGGTGCTCTAGGGCATACTCTCTAACAATTATGGCCTTAAGCATTATTGTTTATTTTGTTATTGTAGGATTAATATCTATATTGGTAGTTAGGTATATCTGGTGCTTAAGGGTGTTACAATAAATCATTAGCATTCATGATCAATTATTAACTTTACATTTAATAAACTCATGCTACAATACTTGTCCTCTATCATACAACATGTATCAATATCAATATATCACTATTCATTATGAACTCCTAGTTCAGTTATGAACTTTATGATCCAGACTGCTTCTTTGGCTGCTTCTGAAGCAGCAATGTACTCAGCTTCCGTCGGGAATCAGCAGTTGTTTCTTGTTTGGAACTTTTCCAACTAACTGCTCCTCCTCCCCATTATGAACACATAACCAGATTGTGATTTACAATCATCTTTGTCAGATTGAAAGCTGGCATTTGTTATACCCATTTACTTCCAAACCTGCCCTCTCCATATACCAAGAATATATCCTTAGTCCTTCTCAAGTACTTAAGAATATTCTTGACAGCTGCCCAGTGTTCCTCTCCCAAAATTGGATGGAATCTGCTTGTGACACTCAAAGCAAATGCTACATCTGGACGTGTACATAACATAGCATACATGATAGAACCAATTGCAGATGCATATGGTATTCTATTTATGCTCTCTCTATCCTCTAGTGTCTGCGGACACATAAACTTAGAAAGGTGTTTCCCATGCACCATGGGTATAAACCCTTTCTTAGGAGAGATCCCATAAATTGAACCTCTTCAATACTTTATCTATATATGTACTCTGAGAAAGACCTAGCACCCTATTGGATCTATCTCTATAGATCCTTATTCCCAGAATATAGGATGCTTCTCCAAGGTCTTTCATGGAGAATTGCTTGGATAACCATATTTTAACAGATTGGAGAAGAGAAATGTCATTTCCCATGATCAATATGTCATCTACATATACAACTAGGAAGACAATTGCACTCCCACTGACCCTTTTTATACACACAAGGTTCATCTTCATTCTGTGAGAAACCAAACTCTTTGATTGTCTCATTGAATCGTATGTTCCAGCTCCTAGAGGCTTGCTTCAATCCATAAATGGATCTTTGAAGCTTGCATACCTTTTCGCCATTTCCTGATGTGAATCCTTCTGGTTGTGTCATATCCACATCCTCAGTAAGATTTCCATTAAGGAAAGCTGTCTTCACATCCATTTGCCAAATCTCATAATCATAATGAGCTGCAATGGCTAAAAGTATTCTTATAGACTTAAGCATCGCTACAGGAGAAAAAGTTTCATCATAGTCAATACCTTCTTTTTGATGATAACCTTTTGCTACTAAGCGAGCTTTATAGGTAACTATATTTACCTTCCAATCCCTCCCAGCCCTCCTCTCCCTCTTTTTGAAGACCCAATTTGCCACCCTCATCGAGTTTCTATCCCTAGGATGGTCCTAGTCCTAAACCCCAGCCCATCCCCCCCCCCCCCCTATTCCCCCAACTGCACCCCAAACCCCAGACCATACCCCCCCACCCATTCTCAGTCGTCTTTTGAAGACCCATTTGCACCCTATGGTTTATCCCTTAGGTGGTTAAGTAAAGTCCATACTTTGTTCTCATACATGGAGTCCATTTCAGACTGCATAGCCTTAAGCCATAAATCACGTTTTCTGAACTGTTCAAAACTTCTTGATAGCTTATAGGCTCATTGTCTCTACTACAGTTATGCCTCTATCCGAATCAATGTGAAATCCATATCTCACAGGGATAGAATGCATCCTAGTAGATCTTCTAGGATTTTGTGTATAATCAGGTTTCAACTGTAATCTCATCATTTATGAAATCAAGTTTCGGGTTCAATCGGTTGATCATCTTCTATTTGTGGGTCTTGAACTTCACCAAGTTCAATTTTACTCCCACTGTCCTCTCGTAGGAGAAATTCTCTTTCCAAGAAGACAGCATGCCTTGAAACAAACATCTTTTGTTCTAAGGGATGATAGAAATAATATCCAAACATTTTTTTTGGATATCCCACAAATAAACATTTGTCAAACTTAACATCCAGTTTGTCTGACATTGTCCTCTTCACATAAGCAGGACAACCCCATACTTTCATATGAGAAAGTGTGGGTTTCTTGTTATTCCACATCTCATATGGAGTAACATCAACCGATTTACTTGGAACTCTGTTTAACACATAAACAACAGTTTTTAGTGCATATCCCCAAAAGGACTTAGGCAAGTCTGCTCGGCTCATCATTGATCGAACCATATCTAATAGTGTTCGATTTCTCCTTTCAGATACACCATTGTGTTGTGGTGTATATGGAGAAGTCCATTGAGATAAAATCCCATTATCTCTAAGATAATCCTGAAACTCTTGACTTAAGTATTCTCCACCTCGATCAGATCTAAGTGTTTTAATACTTTTGCCAAGTTGTTTCTCTACTTCATTTCTGAACTCTTTGAACTTTTCAAATGCTTCAGATTTATATTTCATTAGATAGATGTATCCAAACCTGGAATAATCATCTATGAAAGTAATGAAGTAGGAGTAACCTCCTCTGGCATGTGTAGTCATTGGACCACATACATCTGAATGTATTAAGTCCAAAACTATTTTAGCTCGTTCTCCTTTACCAATAAAGGGAGCTTTTGTCATTTTTCCCAAATAAACAAGATTCACATGTATCAAATGATTCATAATCAAATGATCCTAAATCACCTGACTCGTGTAATTTGGTCATGCATTTTTCATTTATATGGCCTAAACGATAATGCCATAAGTATGAGGTATTTAGATTATCATGATTCATTCTCTTGGTATCCACATTATGTACTTCTTTAATTAAATCAAGAACAAATATACCATTCTCAATGATAGCTTTTGCATAATAAACATATTGTTCTTAAAAATGTAACAACATTTGTCCTTTAAAGAAATATCATAATCGTTCATCAAACGACTGAAAGAAATAATACTTTTGGATAAAGCTGAAACATAATTCCAGTACTAATCCACTAGGAGAGAGGCAAATAGTAAGTCCCCTACAACTGTTGTAGAGATGTTATGTCTAGTAGCTGACTGCAAAACATATCTCTCTCTGCCTTTCCAACTCTTCTAAAGCTTCAAAGCCCCTGTAGATCATTACATAAATGAGATCCACATCCGGTATCTAATACCCAAGATTGTTTTGAAGCAATAGAATAAGTATTAATTTCAATCATATGAATACCTGAAGTAGAAGCATCAGCTTGCTTCTTCTTCTTGAGAGAATCTAGATAGGCCTTGCAGTTACGCTTCCAATGACCATCCTTTCCACAATGGAAGCAAGTTCCTTTGGGATTCTTTTTCTTGGCAACCTTCTTCTTGAAGATCCCACCATTCTTTGGCTGTGCCTTGGTTATCTTCTTCTTCTTCTGCTTCTTACCTTTAGCAGAAGTGACAACCATGACACTTTTTGGATCCTTCTTAAATGATCCATCAGCTATCTTGAGCATATTAATTAACTCAGGAATGGATACTTGGATCTTGTTCATGTTGAAGTTAAGCACGAAAGGTACATAACTTGGAGCCAACGAGTACAAGATTAAGTCTATGTATAGATCATTATCCATAACATAGCCAAGTATACTCAAATGCTCAATATACCCATACATCTTCAATGCATGAGCAGCAGCTGAAGTGCCTTCCACTATTTTGCAGCTAAATAGAGCTCGAGCAATCTCATATTGCTCAGTTCTAGCCTGAGAAGAATAAAGCTCCTCTAGATGCAAAACGATGGTTCTAGCATCCATCATCTCATGTTGCTTCTGAAGCTCCGAGGACATAGCACCCAGCATCAGACATGCTGTTGCTTCACTATCCTCTGTGTATTTTTGATAAATGCCTTTGATCTCATCAATGGCATCATCTGATGGAAGTGGTGGTGGATCTTTATCCAAGGGGACATAATGGATCTTTTCAGCTCTGAGAACAATTCTCACTTGCCTGATCCAGTCAGAATAGTTGTTGCCAACTAGCTTGTTATCCAAGATTGATCGTATATTAATGTTTGATGTGCTCATGATGATGACCTAGATGTGAAAAAGAAAAGATATGAGAGTATGTTCATATATATGTATGCATTAATAAGGTCTTTAATTAATCTATTTACTCCCACTATTTTATTACGAATTAATAGCCCTAACTATATAATCCGAGAAAACCCGATGGTTTTCTTAGTGGGCCAATATCCAATCCTTGATATGTAATTTGACCTTGACTGTGGTCAACAAGCCAAATTCCATACCCTTGAAAGGTAGGTATCTCTATACCATTTGTGTCTCTACAGAACTAATTGGATCATTAGGTTATCAACTCTTGATGCATGCATATCATATATGCATTCCCTAATCTTACCTCTAGAACCATTAGCCTTGACTGTGGTCAACAAACTAATGGGCTAGCTAAGATGACCCATTTAATTAGATTTGAACATATTCGATATAATGTGAGCTTGACTGTGGTCAACAACCCACACTATAAAGAACTCTGGTTCTCCTCAAATTAATGGAAGGCTTATATACCTTAGTATTTGTTTGAGGGTTTTAGTTAATTAAGTCTCATCATACATGGTTGGCATACATTAGTATGCATCCTATATCTATCACATAAATATAAGCATACAAATATGGTATAGTTATGGACTTCACTACATTTATTTCCCTGATCCAAGAGGGAAATCAAAAGGTCACACCTAGGGTAGTATGCATGATTCAAACAAGAAAAATAATTACATTATCTTCAAGCTTGTTGGATCTCCATCCGGCCCATCTTGCTCCTTGAAAATGGTCTCCATCTCTATTTCTAATTCTAATCTAAGTAATCTAATTACATATTACAATTTGAAATGAAATACAAACCAAACCAAGTGGCCGGGACATGAAAGTCCTCATTGGGCCAAAACATGCATAATGCTCAATCACATTGGGCTTTATCCATAACTATCCATCATGCCAATCATACACCCTTATATGCCTTTCTAATGCATAAAGAATTGGATTACTAACTTTGTTTCAACCTTTGAAACTATATTTTGAGTTATTTTAATGATGTGATTAAATTAGGAAACTTTTTCCATTTGAAAACTTTCATTTTAGGAAACCTTTTGCATGCATGTGTTCTTTTCTTAATAATCAATCCAATTGATTATTAATTAATTATAAATTGATTATTTAATTAATTAATCATATTAAATAATTAAAAGAATCAATTTTGGGCTTAAAACAAAATGTAGGCCGAAACCTACAGAAGAAAAACCCTAACTGTGTTCACGCACAAACTAGTTTTGTATCTTTGGACCATTTAGGCCTTTTGGAATGAGCCAAGCCCACTCCAACCCTTAAAACCCATTAATAAACTTAATTAATGTTTATAATGTTTAATTTAAATCAGCTCCTTGGGCCCATCAAGTCATTCACTAATTTAAACCAAGTTCGTAACATAATTAAGCCCATTTAGTGGTTTTAATAAATTAAAATTAATCAAATTAATTTAAAGCCCATTTTAATTAATCCAATTAATTAAAAACACTTTAATATATCATATATATCAGATTAGAAGATCAAAAGTCGTTCTAACCAAGAACACATCAAGAACACACAAGAAGAACACCAATTTATCGAACTTTTCGACAAAACTAGTTTTCATGCAAAACTTGTTCGATTTTAATTCCGTTCGATCCTACGGCTTAATATCACATATTAAACACATAAAATATTATCTAAATGATTTTTAAATTGATCCATAAGAAATTAAATTAAAACAGCCCCTACATCACCTAGGGTTTCACGCCAAACCCTAATCACAATCCTTCAAAAGTTTCGTTTTTGTTTCCACCAAATTTTATTTGATCACACATACAACCAGAAATCAAAATTTCTCATTCATGAACAATCAAATATAATATTTTAAAGTTCATGAAATAAATAACTCAAAATAAAACAAAACTTATTCCGCAGAAAAATATAAAATTGTATATCCATGGCAAAACCTGGCTCTGATACCATGTTGGATTTTAACGGTTACATGCATCACATACATGAGTGGAATTTTAAAATTTGTTAACCATTAGATATGATCTTACCATGAATACACAATATAACTATATGAGAATAAGAAAAATCACCTTTGATTTTTGTTGAACAGTTGATTTTACTTCGCATCGGGTTGTCGCAAACCACAATGTCCAAAATCGAACATCTCCAATGAGTATTCCACACTTGAGAGGGGTAAATTGAACCAAAAATTTGGTGTTTAACTAGGGCTGGCCGAAATTCCCAAGAGTTAGCTTAGGAGTTGGCGCAAAAGGGAGAGAGAGATTAAGAGAAAAGACTTTCTTTTTATTTTAATCACTTAACCCTAATTCTCATTAGTTGGCTTTTTATAGTTAGGTTAAAATTCCAACTCCTTAATGAGATTGGGCTCTTTAAAATTGCTGGATAATTATTAATTGGGCCTCTGGAATTAATTATAATCATTTGGGCTTAATTAAATCCAAATTAAATCTTTTCATAAAAGACCATGCACAAAATTCACAAACTAGGCTCTTTGTGCATCTAATTGGATTTAAATACCCAAATGGATTCCAAATCCAACCAAATTAAATATGTGAGTTCCATAACACTTATGTAACATATATAAATTAATTTGGTCCAAGAAAAAAGCCCTCTAAGCCCTTCTGTATGGAGTTGGCGTGTGGCCCTCTTCTGGAGGGCTTTCGCCAACTTTCACTACAAGAAAATTGATTTTTAACGACCAAAAATTAACGAAGGGATAAAAATCCAGTCGTAATAATATACAAAAAGCGAAGGGAATTTAATTCGGTCGTTGGATTTTAAATTTTATTATTATTTAACGATGGGATAAAATTCAGTCGTTGAAAAATTAAAATTCCGATCGTTACTATCTTTAAGAAAATGGCGGGACAAAAATTCTATTGCCTCCAAAATATAATTCACAATTATTTTATAAAAATAAAAGAAAATACCCAAAGTTTAAAATTAGGAAATTGAAAATGCAAATTTATTCCCTGTAAAACGCAAGCTAAATTATATTTGTTTTTGTTTCCACCCTTTTTCTCTAAAATCTAAACCTATTATGCTTTATCTTCCAAATTCGTTTCCTACAAAATACAGATCCCAAACCTAATAGAAGTGGCAAAAAAACTTTCATTGCTATCTGTGTGGCTAGAGATCTAATTTTGTTTCTTCAATTGGACTAGGGCACCGTGAAATTAGCGATTGCAGGTAAGTGATTAATTTTCTGGCTGTTGGTTTTTGTTGTTTGTTATTTTGGCTTCCTCTTTGTTCGTTGCTCTTTTTTGCTCTCTTGGCTACTATGTTGTTGGTCGGTTTTTCTCTTCTAGTTTGGCTCTGCTGTTGGTGCTCTTTTTGCAGTCTGGTTGAGGGAGATGAACAGGGTTTTTCTTTCTAGTTGTGTTGTGTAGGGGGGCTAACAGGGTTATTTGTTGGGTTTTTGTTGTTGCTTTTCTTTTTCTTCTTCTGCACTTGTTGCTCTGGTTTTGCTCTATCAGCTTTTGTTGTTGCGGGGTAGAGCTTCTATTCCGTTAATGGAATTTTTGTTCACTTAATTATGTAGTATTGTCAAACACTCAAATAGAAAATTTAAAAAGATATTTGATAATTGAAATGCAAGAATTGCTCTACTGCCCACCACTCCATTAAAATTTTAAATTTAATTTCTTCTAAATATATTTATATTTGTAATAGGATAAATTATCAAATTTTAAAATATTATTGCAAAGTTTACGGGTTAGGGCTTATTGATTCATCAAGATAAAAAGATTTTCCTGAATTTCAGTGGCCCAATCTTGTGCTTTTTCTAATCTTTTATTTTGTTGTGGGATGGACAGTATAATTGCGTTGCTTTTATCAAAAGCCATTGTGCTGCGAGTCCCATGTTTAGGTGTTAAAGCTGAACAAATTTCCAATTTTATAATATCTTTTTAAATTTTCTATTTGTGTGTTTGAATAAAATTCCCGTTCTAAGTGAGATGTCTTGTATTCCTTGGTTTTTAGTGGTCGATGTCTTGTATTCTTTTAATGGAATTTTGTTCACTTAATTATGTAGTATTGTCATACCATGAGGAATAAACACAACTCCTTTTCTTTTTTCTTTCTGGTAGAACGAATCAAATAATATTTTAATAATCAGTTATATCAAAAATGAATAGAATTTGGTTGATGTTTACCATTCTCTTCATCTTACTTTAAACAGGGCACTTTAGATCACTTGCAGCTATGGTTCATTTGCACTTAATTTTTTAATTATTTGGTATTTGTAAAATCTTGCTGTCAACTATTGCATCATGATAAACATTGGCTTAATACTTATTTATTCGTTATTTTAGAGATCGGAACTTCTGTAGATTTTGCCTCATATATATGTGCATGTGTATGAATGTATGTATATATGTGTAATACACATACAAACACACACACTG